>CAUYSK010066230.1:0-17082 GCA_963575035.1 Avahi laniger
CATCGGCCTTCAGAAGGTCCCCTACAGAGACAGTCCCATATGTGCTTGCAGTTCCAGTCCTACCATATATGTTGGAGTGTGTGTATATATGGGTGTTTGGTTTTTTTTTTTCCCCAGAAGACTCGCTACCAGGCAGGCATGAGGAATTCTGAAAACGTGACATCAAATAACACTTTCAGCAAGCCCACGAGATACCAGGTAAACGCCCCTCTCCCCAGCATGGGCAAAAGTAGACACCACAAAGACATGGATTTAGTCCCCTGGCTGTGACATCCCCACAGAATGCAGCTTCTTCCCTTCCTTTATTGAACAAACATGTTTTGAGTGCCTACTGTATGCCAGGCAAGGTGCTACTTACTAGGGCTAGAGACATGGTTCCTACCTCAGTGGCATCTCCAGTCTAGGGAGAGAGACACAATGAACAAGTAAACATACAGACAAATATAGGACTTCAAACTGATAACAATGCCAAGAAGAAAACCGTATGGTTCAAAAATGGAGAAAAAATAAGGAGCCCCTGCTTACACGTGGTCATCAGAGGGGGCGTGTTCAAAGAGAGGGCAGTTGGCCAAGACATCTGGGATGAGCAGAGGAAGAGTAAGGTCGGCAGGTCCGGAGTGGCTGGGGCCCTGCCAGCGGGGGAGACGGGGGGAGATGAGGACGGGGGCAGGCGGGGCCAGACCACGTCAGAACGTGGACTGCATTCTTTCTGGGTTGTCTGGGAAGATGGGCGGGTAACTTTGTAAGGGGGAAAAGAGATGATGAAATTGCATGCACGTTTTAAGAAGAGCACCTAACCGCTGTCATGAGAGGAGACAAGTAGGGATAAGAGTGGAGGCAGGGAGACCAGGGAGGAGGATGTGACCGTGGTGCAGGTACAGGGATGATGATTGGACTGGGTGTGTTCGGGGCGGTGGAGGAAAGCAGACGGCTGCAGTGAGTTCTGGAGGAATAGCCAGCAAGACCTGATGCCGGGGTGCCTATCGGGGAGGGAGATACGGTGCCCAGCGTGACTCCCGGGTGTCTGTCATAGCAACCAGGTGGACATTGGTGTCTTCAGTGAGCATCTGGCCTTAGATTGCCAGCCTGCCGAGTCTGTTGTTATAAAAGTTAGAAAAAAGACCTTGTATACTTGCAATCCTCGAATTGCTTTTGGAAACGAATGCTGAATCTCTGTGTCAGTTTCAATCAGCCTATGAGCCGGTGATAAATGGTAACTACAATTATTGACTAGGAAGGTGCAGGCCATTGTCTTCCTGCCTTCCCCTAGTCTGTGATCAGCAGCTGTATCCATGCTGATCGTTTCTCATCAGATGCAAATTTGCAGCCGTCCCAAGCATTCCCTTGGGCCCAGCTGAAGGGTCCCTGGTGCCACCTTCCCAAAGGGAGCTATTACAGACCTAGCGTCTTCCAGACCCAGGCCTCCAGTTGAATCTCTCCACCCACATTTCAGAAGCCAGCTGTGCAGTTTGAGGAATTTAATTATACAATTAAGAAACAGCTCATCCCTTGAAGAGCTTATAGTTTTATCAGATGACACAGGCTAAAAATCGGCAGTGGGCAAATCTTGTGTTTAATCGTGCACAAAATTGGGACCAACCAGTTCGATCTGCTTTGAGCTGTTTTACCAGCCAAATCCTTTGGTCAGGGGAAGAATTTTTATTTCTCAGCTTCTCAGAAGTATAGATGATCTGTGTCACAGAAAACACAGAAAACCCTAACGGGTTAGGGCCAAATCTCTCCTGGGTTTTGAGCAGGTTTTGAGTCAACTCCTGAGATAAAGGAAGGCTGAGTGTGTCCTGTCCCAGAACAAATCCTCTCTGAAGAAGGCCGTTTTCGAAACAGTCTCCAGCAATCAGGGCAACGTCCCTCCCTTCCACCCTCAGGAGCTGAGTCCCCACTGCCCTAAATTGCCCCGGGGAACTTCCTGCTGTGATTACAGAGGTTGGTGAGATTGGTGTTTGCAGCTTCAGGCTACTGGTGACCTTGGAAAGCTTTGCCTGCCTTGTATGTTGTGAATCCACAAAGAAACCGTGGGGCTACTTATTCAAATAATTGTCACAGAAAATAAGAAAGAAAAACCGGCTAGTAGGCCTCAGAGGGAAAGGGCTGAGGGGACAATAGTCTGGAGCTGGGAGCACCCTGCTTTATATGTTGGCACTTGGCTCAGCCCTGCTCGGCCAGTCTTGGCATCTTCCTGAGCCATCACCTGCCCATGACAGGAGTAAACCTTGAGATGACACTGAGAGACAGCTGGAGGCAGGCGGCACGCTAGCCCAAGAGCAGCCAGTCTGATCACATTCCTGGGAGAGGGGCGCTGTCTTTAACCCCATTTAACAGATGAGGGAATTGAGGCTCAGTGGCTGAGGCCACACAGCCGGCTGAACTGAGATCTGTCTGGCTCGGAAGGGTGCTCCCGTCTCACCACATCACACTGCCCGGGCACCTGCCTGTTATTCCTCTTCATAGTCCTGAACCAGAGCCTTCCTTGGAACCTGCCTTGCCTGTGTTTCACAGTCACTGGTAAGACACCCACCTAACCCTCCAAGCCCGAGGGGAAAGGGCACATCCACACTCCTACTACCATGGCAGCACAGGCCAGGCAGAGGGACAGATGTGAGCAGGGATCTCACCACAGCCCATATGGCCTTCCAGACGAAGGGCCCGCCCCTGGCCTTCCAAGCCGCATTACTTTCCTCCCAAAGCAGTGCCCGAATGTGCAGAGAGCACTGTTAGGTTGGCTTAGGGTGGAGACCCAGAGAATACGTATAGGATGTGATACTTAGATAGTGATTATAAAGCCTGTGAAACAGAAGAAGCCTAGAATCGCGAGGCTGTAAATCGAACGGACAGCTGTGCGGGTGTTCCTGTCCCCCCGAGAAGGACAAAGTTACTGCCACCCTCCCCCATCTCTGCAGGTGCTGCTCACTCCCCCCAGAGAAACCCTCTATAAAACCCAAGGCTTTCCCCACCCTCGTGGTGGGTGCTCTTTTGGCCTCCACCCATCTGCACCCAGATGCTCAAAATAAACAGCATTTTGCTACACATGAGGCTTCGTGTGTCTCCCTCTTGGCTCCAGACCTGACGAGCACGAGGAGCTTCGGTGACTCCCGCTTTCTTACCATCCGAGCCCTGTCCAGAGCTGCCATCTCCCTGAACATGCGTTCTAGTAGCCTCCCACACTGCTGTGGTTCTGAGAAACCGCGTAGTGTTCCCAGGAAGACAAAAGCCCATACACATTTGGTTATTAAGCTTGTTTCCTTTTTATCTTGCCATAGATCTCGTAACTGTTAGAGTTTCAGGTGTTTATTTTAATCCTGCCGATCCTTCCACTTTTCTGAGCCCTTTGTTGTCAGAGAAGACAGCTCCTTTAGACTTCAGACGTTCTCTACACTTTTCTTAGACTCTAGGGTGTCTGAATTATTATTTTTCACAAAATTAGTTCCTTGCTTTTGCAATGTTTTTTCCAATCTTGGTTCTGTGGACATGAGACCAAACAATGGAACAAAACCACGCTATTGGTGAGATGGCCAAAGTGCACCTCCTCCCAGAGCTCCCCGTGACTGGTTCTAGGTTCCCATGTGTCCGCTTGTTGGGGCAGGGGGTGTATGGACCCATATACTCACTCCCTGACAGGTCCTCTCTCCAAGGGCAAAGCAAACAAACCATATCCCAAACAAACCACAGGATCTAGGCACAGCCCATCATTCGAATAAGCCCCAGTCTTTATGTTGCAATCACCCCAAAACCCAGCAGGATTCTTCTTTTTCACTTTGTTTGCTGGAGAGATGAAAGCAAACAGGATAAACAGCTTGCCAGTGCTTATTTCTTCTGTTCTGGTGTCTGATAAACCCAGTTAAACACATGTCTTGTCCTGGGATCCATTTTGTCCACTCTCTTCCAAACGTCCCTCACTCTCTGTTTTCCTAGTGGGCAACATTGCTTCCCTCTGGATGCTACCTCGCTGGCCATCTTCAGTGTGCAATGTGTGTTCCCTCTGTCTGTGTCCTCAGCTGCCCTGGCTGCACAGAGAGAACTGTCTCTCCCCTCCACCAGCAGCAGCCAGAGGCCATCTGGGCCCCTGGAGTCTGGGCTGGGGACCTGCGTGCCTCCCTCCCTGCATGTAGGTCTCCACATGACAACCATCCTTAACCTTGTGCATCTCATTTTCATTCACTTGAGTATTTTTTTGCCTGAGTAATAGCACTAAATGTACTCATCTCCAGCGCTTCCTAAATGCACGGGGGCAGGGTGGGGAGAGTTGCCACCACTAGGGACATGCTAACTTGGGAAAAGCTTATTATCTCCATGCACTGAAAGAACTCTGTGGAAGATAGCAAGGAGATATCACAAACTCATCACAAAAGAACACACTTTCCCCCCACATAGTAAAGGAAGGGAGGCTTTTGATGTCTTTTCTGGAAACAGATATCCCCTGGGGAATCCATGTTACATAGAACTTTGGGGCATCTTTCCAACCGTTTCAGAGTTTCTGGTGGCAAGACTGGCTCTTGAAGATGCTAAGTTGTCTAACATGTATTATACATACTAGAAAGGAAGCTAGGTCCCCATGAGGACGTGAAGTCTCTATGAACTGGCAGGTCCCTGTCACTCACGGGAGTGACTTGGAGGTGAGGAAGGAGGTCAAAGGGCCCCTGCACATCTGCAGAGCTCATCCGACTCTGCTCCCACGTGGAACCTCTGTAATCCTGTGCATGTTGAGGGTTAAACGCAAATCCTTGCATTTCTGCTCTTTGATCCCTAGGTCTACCTAACCCTAGTGGGGTGTTCAAAAGTGGACTGTGACCTTTCATGCCAGTGCCATACCAGTGACCCTCTGCCCCAAGGGGTGACCACTGGATGAGGTCGTCTGTCCTCTAAAGTCTACCAAGGCTTCCTCCTGCACAGAAAGACTTGGTGCCCAGAAGTGGCCCCGGATCCCTTTGACTGATGGAAGCCAGTTTCCTGCATCTTATTTCCTAAACCTTCTCACACTTGCCCTTTTTCTGAATGAAGCTCAAAGCCCCAGCTTTGGTTTCTATTAGGTTAAACCCCAGATCTGCCACTTCCCAGCTGTGTGACCATGAAGAAGTCGCTTTGCTCTCTCGTTGTCCTCATCTGTAAGTGGAGGACAACACCATCTCACTAGTTTCTGGGAAGCATCAGGGAGATCATTTTTGTGAAAAAGGCTAAACAATCCTAGTCTGTAGGAAGCTCTCAATACACTTGTTCCTTTGCTGCTCTTTCACGCTTTCTCCCTTCGTCCTGGAGGCCACTCTGCGTTGGAGGAGACTCCAGCAAACAGGTCCGACCATTCAAGCAAATGGAGTTTCAGGGGCACATTTTGTATTAATAGTAAACTGATATGGGATATTTTTAAATACCCCATACTTCCTGTGTGCACGAGAAGCAGGAAAGAGTGTGATTGCTGCTGCACCTAGGAAAGGATTTTTCTCAACACCCTTTCGCTTCCTGTCTCTGGCTTATCACTTTACCTCGTAAATATTAAGGAACTTCAATTGATAGATCTAGAAACTGAGGAACCCTTAATGCTTGAGGTTTGCCTTGAAAAGGCAACAGACTTTAACTAGATCCCTTGAACGCATGTCAGCCTGAACATTTGCAGTGGAAGAATACTTCTGAACTCCTTATTCAGTAAAAATGACAGATACCTAGGTATTTGGGGAATTTTTTGTTTGTTTTTTTGTTTTTTCATGAGAACTAGTTCAGGACAAAGTTTTTGTTTTGTTTTGTTTTTCCAATTCAAAGTGAAAGAGTCTCAGGGAAAGGGATATACTCTGACAACTCAGATAACCTGCTTTGTTGACTAGAAGAATATCCCTGAGGAACCCGGCACTGCAGTTTAACCATGACTATGATGAGACCCAGGTCTCTCTGAGAAGGAGCAGCAGGAAGGCAACTTGCTAATTAGCCGTTCAGCTTGAAATGAGATCACAGCTCAAACCGCAGGGGCAGGTGGACAGGAGCCCAAGGGCCGTGGGGAGCGGCGCTGGCCTGAACAAGCTGACCCAGGGTCGTCGTCGAGAGCCTCTGCTGGGCTCAGGTGAAGTCTTGGAGTCACAGGCCAGGAGATGCCTCTTCAGCAAGGTCTTCACCACGAAAGGTTGGAGAGAACCATCCCTCAGTGGTGACGATGATTAAATGACCCAGCTCTTTGCATCCAGTTCACTTGCCATTTACTTGCAAGCAGCTTTTCCTGAGCCCATGTAGTCAGAGAGAACTCAGCAACCTGCTGAGGGACAGGATCCAGGTCCCTACGGGTTCCTTCAATTTAGAAAATGCTGCCTCTGTCTGCTTGGTCCTCAGGTGCGAGCAGGTGAGCAGGTCACAGGAAGGGAGGGGGGAGCCGGGACTTCCCTTCCTCTTGTCCATGCTGCTCATCTCTTGCAAGATTCAGAAGTCCCAGCTCCCAGGGTATTTTTAAATCCTGTGATTTCACAGGAACCTTGGAACACTAGCTGGCAAAATCCAAAGTTCACCTCCTGCAGTCTTTCCTACACTTGGCTCTATTCTTGGTGTCTCTTAAGTGTTTATTCATGCCTCGCTTGCTTAAAGAATACAGTATCTGCATAATAAACGCACGAGGGCCAAATCCTTCTCCGGGGTGACTCCGGCAGCAGCACAGCATCAAGCCTGTGGGATTTCACGGGAGCTGGTATCTCTGCAAAACCTGCAGAGGCCTGGCTGTATCTGCCCTGCTTCTGGTAGGAATTTTCCAAGGTACAATGGCCTCGTCCTCCACGCCTGGTCCTGACTTCGGTACTAAGCAGGTCTCCTCTCATGGAGGGCACACCATTCACTGTCACCTCCAAGGGGGGCAGTTCCACCTACGCTGGCCTGCTAAGCCCTCCCAGGCCTCCCTCCATGAAGAACTGAGGGCCGTGGCAGAGGATGGGACTGGCCAGGGCAGAGTCAGGCCGAGACCCCTCGGGCAGCACCGTGCATCTAAGATGTCTCTCTCCCTGCTCGGCTCAGCTTCCTGGCGTTGAGAAGTGTCTTGTTCTTACGTCCCAGGGTCAGGCAGACACTGAATCCCGGAGGAAGATCAAACAGAGACGGGCCGGGTTCCCCCACCGTGCAGGACACCCCTCCAGAGAGAGGCGCCAGGCGTGGGAGGGTGCTGCGAGGGGGGAGGGGTGGTGCTACAGCACGCAGGCGGCCTCCACGCTAAGCCATGCCGCTCTGATCCCTGCTTGGCTTCACATTCCAGAAAATCATGAAACGGCTCATAAAAAGATACGTCCTGAAGGCCCAGGTGGACAGAGAAAATGACGAAGTCAATGAAGGTATGTGACTGGTCACCGCTGACGTAGTGACCCAAAACAGCATGAGCTCTGTGGGTCAGAAGTTGGACAAGGGTCTCACAGGGCTGGAGCAAGGTGCTCTCAGGGCTCTGTGCTCCCTTCCGGGGGCTCCAGGGGAGAAGGGGTTCCTGGATCATTCAGATGTCGGCAGAACACACATCCACGGGGCACGGGCCTGGTTCCGTCTCCTTGCTGGCCACAGCTGGGCTGGTGCACTCCAGCCGGGGGGCGCCCTCCGGTCCGGGCAGACGCTCCCCCACTGCAGGGCAGCCCGCATGCTGCCACCTCTCTTGTCTTCTGCCATCCCATCCCTCCGACCCACTCCTCTGCCTTCCTCCTCCACTCTTGAGTACTCATGCGTCTACATTGGTTCTGCTGGGATAATCCAGAACAATCTCCCTATTTGAAGGTCAGTTAATGAGCAACCTTGATTGCATTTGTCACCTTAGTTCCCGTTTGCTGAGTAACATTACCACACTCAGAGGCAGGATGTGGACATCTCGGGGGTGGTGATTCTGCCTCCCGCAGCCATGGTGGCCTTGACTCGACCTCATGTCCCTTGGGTTCGGGATGGTTCAGGATTGCAGTGCCTGTCCTTCTCTAGTAGGCGCACACGCAGAGCGAGGAGACCACACCCCACTTTCAGAGTCGCTCAGCTCTGCCTGGCCCCATCCCTCCTCAGGTCGAGGCTCTCAGAATCTGACACCGGCCGTGTTTCTCAAAGTACCCCCACCTCCAAACCATTTGCTAAAACTGCAGATCCCAGACCCCACCCAGACCCCACCCAGACCTCAGGCATCGGCATCTCTGGGAGGAGCTGGGGGGCTGTATTTAGAAAACAGCACCGAGTGACTCTGACGCACCCTGAAGTCTGCAAACTACATTATTTCCACTGTTTGGGTTATTTTCCAGTCTATTTTAAGCAGTTACTCTTCAGTGAAAAGCAAATAACCTTATACCAGGTAATTAACCTTCACAAGACACCTAGGATAAGTATTTGCCACCAAAAAACAGCCTCATCCGTGAATGAAGGCTCTAAAGTTCCCCGCTCTTGGGCCCCAGGGGCTACCCAAAGAGCCTGGCCATTGAGTGACCTCCGCTTCGTCCTGGGGCACCCAGCGTGCAGCCTGCAGCTCGACTGTGACCAAATTGCCACCTGGGCTGACGCTGTTTAGGGGCTGAGCAGTGGCCCATCTACCCACCCCTACTTGTGGATCGCAAACATGGAACTGCCAGGTGTCACGCCAGCCAGCCTCCAGCAGTGTGTCACTGTGATTGACGGAAATATCATCTAGTATAGAAGGTGGGGCTACCCAGGTGTTACGCCACCTAAATCACACCGTGAAAGAAGGGCTCAGTGAAGCCCCTGATGCAAGGCAAATGGCAGGTGTATGCACTTGTCAAAACAGATCCAAGGTGCCTTTAAGCTCTGCACTTCACGTGTGTAAGGCATACCTGAAAACCAGATCCGACTGATGTGTCCACAGGCAGTGACGCCCCATGAGTCAAGTCCGGTATCTGTAGTATCAGGAAAGATCTTTTGACTCTCCCTTGTGGCTAATAAAAAGATTCCCACAGCCCAGAGCCCCTGGACTTCTAACCACATGGTTCACTGTGGAAATAAAGAGTCAACGTCCCCGTTTGGTAGTCACTTACTGTGGAGGTGGCAGGCATTGTCGCAACTTGCACGAGCGAGGTGGTGCTTCTTGCGTGGGCTGAGTGGACCCTACTTGGGCCGTCGGCTCAGCCGTGGGAGGCCGGCCTGCTCCGTGCTGCATCCTCCATGCTAAGCCATCCTCTGTGGGCTGTTGAGAGTTTCTCTCCTCTACAAATAACAACAGAACAAAACTGAGAGCATCGTGCAAACAGATGTTCCAGTTAATGAGGGTGTTGCTCAGAGTCTTGAAATCTGCCTTTAATGACTCTGAGACCAACATTCTAACAATCATTATATGAAACAGGTGCTAGACACAATTCACAGCCCTGATCTTCACTCTTCCCTCAAACACTTAAGGGAAAGGCTTTTCAGGAATGGGAGGTAAAGGGCTTTAAATGGATGCATGCGTCCGTCGGTGGTGTGGAGCTGGGTGGTTGTCGGGTTACAACAGAGCCCCCATTGTCTCACCTCCATCCCTGGTGGGCGAGACTCGGGCCCGGGGTTCTGCTGGAAGGAGGTACACCCCACATGCATGGGGACAGCCCCTGGCTTCTGCCTGCTCGTGCTCAGCAAACTCTCATCCGTCCTGCAGGTGAGCTGAAAGAAATCAAGCAAGACATCTCCAGCCTGCGCTATGAGCTTCTCGAAGAGAAGTCTCAAGCTACCGGTGAGCTGGCGGACCTGATCCAGCAGCTCAGTGAGAAGTTCGGAAAGAACTTAAACAAAGACCACTTGAGGGTGAACAAGGGCAAAGACATTTAGCAGCCCGCGTTGGCATCTGTGACTTCTACCAGCATTCCACGGCCAGGTCGGGTGCCCTGGGCCCCAGCCTGGTGGGGAGGGGTCCCCAGCCCACTCCTCCAGGACATGAAGGGGATCTACTGGCTCAGTCTCTAGCGGCATGGCTGACGTCTCCAGCCCAGTGCCGCCTGGACCCAGACTTGCTGTGAACCCGGGCTCTTGGGTAAGAAAAGCTACCATGGGAAGAGGGGAGGAAGTGCCCCCTGAAACGTGTGAGACCTTTGGACCAGCCACAGTGAAATCCGTCCCTGCTGCCAGAGCAGGAAAGGCCATCTTGGGTGCACACGCGTGCCCTCCCACTGCACGCGGGACCGCAGCTCGGGCCGTGTCCTGGGAAGACAGACCACCTCATCCACAAGCCCCTCCGCACCCCCTCCCCGCCACCCACACATCCAGACAGAACCGGGAGGTGACCTGCGATCTATTCTTAAGTGCCAGATGAGAACACAGATAGCCTAATAGCAAAACAGTTCTATTTGTTTATATAAAAAAAGTTTAAAAATCCTAAATCAAAAACTGTACTGTAGGTAGCACTGTTTAGAGAACAACGACAAAATCCAAATGATGTATTTTTACCTTTATTAAGATTATCTTGTATTTACTATTTTTACCTAAATGGAAAGAAATAAAATTACCTCATAATAGCCTGGGAGCGTCTGTGGATGCGCCGCCGAGGTTGTCCTGCACCCTGTCTGGAGGTGGCCTTGGGAACCCACGGCCCAGGGATGCTGTGGGAGGGAAAAGGTACCAAGCCCCGGGGAGCCCTGTGGCCGACCCCCAAGAAGCTGGCTTTGGCCTTCACCTCCAAGCCCCTCCTCCTACCCCCAGACCTAGTGACCCAACCTCACCAAGCTCAGGAAGGAGGCGAAGCCTATGGAGAAGGAAGTGGGGAGTTTCCTCCCCGCACTCTGGAGCTTTCCTCGTGTCCGTGGGAGCGGCGGCGGGGGCAGCCGTGGGGCCTAAGTGTGAGTGGGGAGAACGGCCACCAGAGGGCGCCCAGTCCCAAACAATGCGCGCTCCGAGCAGGGTAGGGACGCTGTCCCTGGATTCCAGAAAGCTCCCTGGCCCCTGGAAATACTGGCAGCACTGGGCGGATGTGTGCAGCACCCACCGTGTCCCAGGCACTGCGCTCCGGGCTGTGCATGCGTCAGTCCCCTGAGTCCTCACGCTATGAGGAGGGTGAGGGCTACGAATTCAACTGCCCTGTAGATGTCCTGGAAGGGGGAAAAATAATTATATGTCGGTATTTGTGTGTGTACAGAGAGGGGCTTGTGCTTCATAGTGTACAATAGCTCTTCAGGGGCAAACGTGTTTTACTTCACTCAGCTGTAAGCAAACAGCAGAGCAGGAGGGGATGAACGGAAGCGAGGACGTGCCCGCAGCGAGGGGTGGGGCGGGGCCACGCGAACCGCGCAGCCGCAGCCCCTGCAGCGGGCCAGGGACGCTGAGCCCGCCAACTGTTGCCGTAGCGAACGCAGGCCCAGTTTGGCCTCCCAATTTCTGAAAAAAGAAAAAGTCAACATTTGTTGGGCCCCCGGCAGCCAAAATAGGTGGCAGGAGATGAGCTGTGGCTCCACACCTGGGCCTCCCCAGGAGTGTCCCACCACCGAGTGCTCCAGCAAGGCAGAAATCGAGGCGCCCAGCGGGGACCTGGGCGGAGGGTGCTTTACAGACACAAGCTCTGGTCCAGGAGTTTTTTACCTGGAGTCCGTGCGGGGGACCATAGGTTCTTAAAGGACCTACGAGTCCTGAGGGGCCCTTCAGGTGTGTGCCTGTCTTTGTGACGGGGCCTCGTTCTGGAGAGAATGCCTGCAGCTCTTCTCAAACGCTCGTCCGCGCCCCGGGCCTGCAGATGACAAATGACTTTATTCAGCAGATAGTCACCGAGCCCCTTGCCAAGCACTGGGGATGAGCCATATGTGTCCAACGGGCTCCTTCTGGAGCCTGGACTCAGAGAAGGGAGGCTGAAGTGCTCTGTAGGAAGAGCAATTGATTTGTCCAGGGGACAAATTACCACACTTCTGGAAGATTGCCTTTCAGATCGCCCACTTATCTTCATCAGAATGCTAATAAACGCTTGTGAGATGCATTATTCAATTTCCCTATCTGCCTTTTCCTATCAAACCTGAGTCTCGAATCTGCTCCTTACAGAGATAAAGGAAAACCAGTCCCACTAAATAATTAAAAACTGGAAAAGAAGTTAGTGCCATCCATTATGTTTTCAATGCCACGTCTGGGAGGGAAGGTGGTCCAGGCGTAGATTCGTGGCTGCCGGGTGGCCGAGGGGAAGGGCGGGCAGGCCCCTTCTTTGGTGGACCGTGGGAGGGGCCGGGAGCTGAGGGCCCGCAGAGCTGGCCTGGAGCAGGGCGAGAGCCCAGCTATTTTCCCGGCACGGACAATGCCCTGCACTTGCCCAATCTCCTGGGCCTGTGCCCAATCAGCCAGGCAGGGGGAGCAGCGCTGGGAGAAGCTCAACAGGCGGGAGAGGAACGGAACCTGAAGGGGCTCAAGGAAGAGCAGGGAGGAGGAGGGCCCAGGCCCTCCCTGGAAAGTTCACAGACGATCCTTGAGACGTGCACACTTCCCAAGGCACTGCCTGTCCTCTGCAGTCTCAGTGTGTGCACTTGGTGTCTGTCTCCACGAATCCTGGGGCGGCTCCATGAGGGGTCGCCCTGTTTCATGCACAGGGCCGAGGAGTGGCCACTCAGTGACCTACTGCCGGGCCCTTCCAGGGCTGTTCCTTCAGCCAGCACCATTGGGCCCAGGAAACCTCAGTGAGTGTGCAGAAAACACAAGCCATTCCCTGCCACCCCTCGGCCCATTTCCCTTCTAGCTGCGGCCTAGGAGGAGGCCCAGCCGCCTTTTGCCCAACACGGCACGTTCTGTCTGCTGCGCATGCAACGCGGGAGTGGCAGCCCCCGTCCAGGCCTCTTGGGTAACCAGTAGTTAAGCAGCAAGTTCTCCAGTGACTTGTCACCTCCAATGGCTCCTAATAGGACTCAACACATCACAGTGACACTCCGCAGGCAAAAACCCCCAATTAGCCCCAGCGCTGTTCCTGAAGGATGCGTGCTCTCACACTCGAGAAAGCACTGCACCACCTCTGCCCGACGAAGATTATCTCCCTCCCTCCCAGCAAGGTCCAAAGACAAAACGTCGGCAACAGGATTCCTGACGCAGGCCCAACTCTGAGAAGGCTCCTCGAGCAGCAGCAGGCCTGGGAGGCTGTAACCAGACATCTTCACCAGGGGGCAGGGACACCTTGTCCTGCTCAGGAGCACTCGGCATCTGGTGACAAACAAGCGGCCGTTAATGTGTATGTAAAGTCAGCGTTTGAGGGCTCCGGCGCTGGCAGGCACATCCGCCGAGGCAGGCAGGCACGCCTCCGTGCCGTTTATCCCAGCTCTTCCTGCACCCTTCGAAGGGTGAAACACTAGAGGGAAGGACCTGCAGGAGACACACACGGATGCCAATCAGCTGACGCTGGTTAACCAGGCAGCCAAGCGACTTCCGACCCAGGCACAGCCAGGAAGGAGCTGGGCGACCCAACCTCAGGCCGGTCCTGGGAGGGGAGGCCACGTGGGCCGGGTGGCACCAGTTTGGGGCCTGGGATCGCTCCTTTGTTTCCTCAATGCCGTCAAGCAGCTACGACACCCAGGCCCTTTGCTTCAGGGGAGGGATGACACAGAAAGCAGGAAAAAACAAAGGTGTTCCAGGCCCTGGCTTCCCAAGGCCTGGGGCTTTAGCAAACAGAGGGATGAGGGAAGAATCCAAAGTTTGAGAGGAACAGTGGCTGAGGAGCACGGGCCCTCCGCGCTGAGACTGGGAAGGGGTGGAGGCCAGGTCGGGGAGCAGAGCGGTCGGGGCGCCGGCAGTGAGGGCCGGACCCCAGTGGGGGACAGCAGCGAGGGGGTCCAGGCCAGGTCAGCCTCTCGCACTGCTGGCCTTGGCTGGAGTGAGCAGGGACAGCCCAGCCACTCCCCTGCACCTGGGAGGGGAGGAGGAGGGAAGGAGTCTCCCCCACACCGAGGCAGAGGCCAAGTGTCCTCTCCTTAGACAAAGTTGAAAACGTCCTGATTGCATGTCCTCAGAGTGTCCGAGTCAGAAATAACTGGGCCAAGTAGAGCCGGCTGTGCGGCTGCCCAGAGGCCCACGTGTCTCATGGTGGCTGACATGCCGCCCCCGGTCATCCGCCCCCACTCCACCCCACAGACACAGCACACTGGGAAAGACAAAAGAACGAAACTCAGTGTGCCACATAAAGCTCTAACAAGACACTTTCAGGTGTCTGAGGGCAGGTCCACACCTCACTTCTCACTAACTGTGCCACTGCCCCCCACGGCCCAGCGACGGGACAGGTCCAGGGATAAAGCAGGGAGGCGGCAGGCGCGGAGGCCAGGGGAGGGCAGAGGAGCCGGGAGGGGCGCAGAGCATGTGGGCTTTGTACTGGCTGTGACCCCCCTTTGGGCGGCAACACAGCTTACCCCAGCCCAGACACAGGCCGGCACCTACCGCCCGCAGCCAACCAGCGCGCCCAGGTCCCCCGACATCGACGGCAGACCCGGCAGGGCCAGTCGCAGTCTTCCCTTGAGTTGTCCGTATGTGTGGCCACCGGGAAGAGAAGCCCTTTCTCAGCAGGCCTGCTGGACAGGAGAAAGTGGACGTGGGTCACCAGTAGACCCTGCCTGCCACATGGGGAGGGACTGTCTCCCAGTCAAGTCAAAGAGAGGTAAGAAAGAGAGAGAAGAGAGGACAGGAGAGAGGAGGGGCAGAAGAAAAAACGAGAAGGGGATGGGGCACGCTGGCCCTGGGCGGAGTCCACGCCTGACGCCCGCCTCCTACGGCTCTTCCTCAGATCCCACGGCCTCTTCGGGAAGCCTTCTCAGCTTCGCCCGCAAATAAATCTCATTTCCTTTTAAGCTAATTTGCACTGGGTTTTTTCATTGCATGCTCAGGGTCTTGATGAACACAACAATGGTGCTGTGACTTCCTTTCCGCCCCTTCTCCTGGGGCTGGCTTTGAGCTTCTCTGGTTAGGAGCGAGGGCCAGCAGCTGCTGGGACTGTTTTTGTGGAGATTCTGGACACGCAGTGAGGGCCAGAGGCTGGCGAAACTGTTCCAGAGAGGACCCTCAGGCCGTGGGGCACAGCAGGGCTGCTCTGGGTCACAGGCCTGCATGCACCCCAGGCCTGGGGAAAAGAGTCTGCCCGCTCTGTCCAGGCTCCAGCTCTAGAAAGACCCAGAGCTGGCTTGTTGGGCATTTCCGTGAGGGACAGTGGCCCCAGCGAGGCATCTCTCGCCACTTATGGAGGCAGCAGGTAGGGGAGAGGCCAGGGGGAGGCAGAGCAGAGGGACAGGGCAGCCGGCAGGGTGACCACAGCTCTCACCTCGTTCGTGGGGTCACCCCTTGGAAATAACAGTAGACACCAAGGATGACCAGCTCCCGGCTGGTGAGGTTGTGCTACAAATAGGAAACACGGAGCCTCAGTTGCCAGGTACAGGCTGCCGAAGTGGACTATTCGGTTACATCAACACAACTCAGTATTGGAGCTGGGACCTCTGCTGCTTTCCAGGAGCGTAGATCACGGAGAGCAGCGTGGGTCCCCGTGGCTGTGCGACTGACTCAGAGGGTTTTCAGACTGGCGATGCCAGGTGGAGCAGTGACTGCCCCGGACCTGAGCAGAGTCAGTCACCGACAGAGGAAGTGACTCTTTGGATCCTCTCGATACTAGAACAGAACCCCAGGGTTTCCCACACAGCACAAATGAATCACAGAATGAACACTCCAGCAAGGCAGAGCCGCTGGGGCTGCCCCGATCTGCAGCACTGACCCCGATGCCCCATCGCTGGGGCCCTGCTGAGAGGGAACATTCTGTCTGAGAGCCCAGGCTGGTTCTCAGACACATCGTCATGTAAAGACGCTCACGGCATTATCACCGTCTGTCACCAGCAGTGGGAATAGAAGGTGCGTTCTGTGCTTCAGCAAACGCCATGGGGGTGTCATCTCAGGATATTTCCCCTTCGAAGACACACAGATGTTTTTGCTGTGTGCTGGGACTTCTGAGCCTACTGTCCCCAAGCTCCAGCTCGGAAGTGGATGGTTTCCATCACACTAGGCTGCAGGGAAGGACGGTACAGATCAGTATTCCAGTCACTCTGGATGCAGTTTCAGTTTTTCTCCCAGAGGGTAGAAATACTATTTTCCTGATCCTTAGAGACCCTCCAGTCCACCCTCCCCCGGCATTCACAGGATATGAAAGATTCAGCCCGAGGTAGAACACAGGGGACACTTTCTGGGCTAGGGAGCAAATGGTTCTAGACAGGAGCACAATTGTGTGAGGAAACCGAGGGAACAGTCATTCCCCACACGGCCTGTGTACGCGCCCACCCACAGGGACTGGCTCAGGCACCGGGTGACTCTACAGAGACTGCGAGTGTGCCGAGCTCGCCCGTGGGGGCTGCTGGTCTCTGGTGCTCCATCACATGGGCAACGACAGGAGGGGGGTCTGGAGGTGAGGCTGGAATCCGGGCCCAAGCCCCCAGCACACGGGCACAAGGGCAGAAAGGCAGGGGGAGAGGACCCCGTACTTGCCCCCACATGTCCACCGGGCTGCAGAGACCTGGAGGCAACCCAAGGAGATGTGGACACGTCCATGGCTTCATCTTCATGGACATGCGGGGACTCCCACAGGCCCCTTGGAGGCACCACCAGAAACCAACAGGCAAGAGGCAGCATCTGCGTGAAGCCACTCTCCTGCCAGGGAAGCGGGAGAAACTCCCCCCTGCCAGGACTCAGTCTCCTCTCCCCAGGCTGTGGTCACCCAGGGGCATAAACCACACTGAGCCTTGTCAACCACAGCATCATGAGAACAATAAACTGCTACTGTTTTAGGCCACTAAGTTTTGGGGTAGTACATTCCCCAGTAACATTCACCCTAAAACAGGGTGAAAGATGACCCAGGAACTTTTCATATCATGCTTAGCCCATCTACAGGAGAATAATCAATCTCACCTATGTATCCCAAAACATTGATTTGCTCCTGAATCACAAGGCCTGGTGCCTCAAACAACAGTGCCTTACAAAGGCAAGTCAGTGGGTGGTAATGAAGCCACCGTAGGGGTTTCTGATCTACCCAGGTTTTCTTTCCTCTACTTGGAAAGAAACCCTGTTTCTGGACACCAATAGAAACCTCCCAAAAAATAGCTTTGGCCGTCTTACAGAAGGCTGCACGCTTTGTTGAACAAGCGGAATGCCGCCAGTCAACCCCGTCATCACCTCGGCTCCCACGTTGCCACGTGC
>CAUYSK010066236.1:0-14515 GCA_963575035.1 Avahi laniger
GGACTACAGGCATGTGCCACCATGCCCGGCTAATTTTTGCTATATGTATTTTTAGCTGTCCAATTAATTTCTTTCTATTTTTGGTAGAGATGAGGTCTCGCTCTTGCTCAGGCTGGGAAATGTATTTCTTAAATAATAAGACTTGAAAGTCAAAATTACTCCTAGATCCATGGGCTACAGAATGAATGTTGTGTTAGCTGGCACAAGAATAATATTTACCCTGTACATTTCCATCAGAGCTCTTGGGTGATTAGGTGCATTGTCAGTGAACAGAAATATTTTGAAAGGAATTTTTTTTTTCTGACAAGTAGGTCTCAAAATTAGGGTTAAAATATTCAGTATATCATATTGTAAACAGATGTGCTGTCATCCAGGCTTTATTATTTCACTTATAAAGTACAGGCAGAGTAGATTTATCATAATTCTAAAAAGCCCTAGGATTTTTGGAATGGTAAATGAGCACTGGTTTCAACTTAAAGTCACCTGCTGCATTAGCCCCTAGCAAGAGAGTCAGCCTGTCCTTTGAAGCTTTGAAGCCAGGCATTGACTTCTTTTCTCTAGCTATAAAAGTCCTAGATGGTATGGTCTTCCAATGGAGAGCTGTTTCATCTACACTGAAAATCTGTTGTTTAGTGTAGCTATCTTCATCATTTATCTTAGCTAGATCTTCTAGATAACTTGCTGCAGCTTCTACATTAGCACTTGCTTCACTTTGCACTTTAATGTTTTGGAGAGGGTTTCTGTCCTTAAACCTTATCAACCAACCTCTGTCAGCTTCAGATTTTTCTTTTGCATCCTCTTCACCTCTCTCAGCCTCCATAGAATTGTACAGAGTTAGGGTCTTGCTCTGGATTAGGTTTTGGCTTAAGGGAATGTTGTGGCTGGTTGGATCTTCTATCTAGACTACTGAAACTTCCTCCATGTCAGCAATAAGACTGTTTTGCTTTTTTATCATTTGTGTATTTACTGGAGTAGCACATTTCATTTCCCTCAAGAACCTTTCCTGTGCATTCACACCGTGGCTGATCATTTGGCACAAGAGTCCTAGCTTTTGTTCTGTCTCAACTTCCGATACGCCTTCCTTACTAAGCTTAATTGTTTCTAGCTTTTGATTTAAAGTGAAAGGCATGCTATTTTCCTTTCGCTTGAACCCTTGGAGGCCATTGTAGTATTATTAATTGGCCTAATTTCATTATTGTTGTGTCTCAGGGAATACGGGGGCCCAAAAAGAGGGGGAAAGATGGGGAAATGGCCAGTCAATGAAGCAGTGAGAATACATACATTTATCGATTAAGTTTGCTGTTTTACAGTTCATGGTGTCCCAAAACAATTATATTAGTTATATTAAAGATCACTGATCATAGATCAACATAACAGATATAATAATAATGAAAAAATTTTGAAATATTTTGAGAATTACCAAAGTGTTACACAGAGACATGGAATGAACACATGCTGTTGGGTAATTAGTGCCAATAGACTTGCTCGAAGCAAGGTTGTCACAAACCTTCAATTTGTATAAAAACCCAGTATCTGTGAAGCATGATAAAACAAAGCACAATAAGGTGAGGTGCTCCTGTTCTAGAATTTGTTTCTATATTTTCTGCCCTAAAGATTGAATGCTGCTATGAGGATTGTATTTGACATTAAGCTCATCGGGGCTAGTATGAGGAGGCACTATGGTTTTGGGGTTTATTTTGCTTGGCAACTCTAAGAAAAGTAGCCAGTACATTAAAAGAAAGTCACCCTACAAACTGATGCTAAAAATATCTCTTGTCTGCATAAAGAAAATACATGCAAATCTCTCATAGCCTTTCTTAAGGAAAGAGAAGTACCCTTCCCACCTAGCAAACATTCAGTCTATACTGTCCTTTGGTGATAGGTTTTTTCTCTGTCGATTTTCACTGACTGTTTATTTTAAACTACAGAATGGAAGTGAGGGAGGGTTGGGAGTGGGCAAGCTGCACACACAGCACCATTTGTGGTTGTGTGCCATCAAGTAACAAGAGGCAGCCTACAGATCCCTGGACGTCTACTTTTGCACTAAAATAATTCCAGGGTATAGTTTCAAGTTATAGGACAGTGATACTCTGTGAGTTTCAAGGGGGAAAGGGATGAAAGGGGACGTTTTTAAGTGGGTGTAGAAACACTTGCAAAATTAAATAGTACTGAATGGAACTCTTTGAATTACAGTGTACTGTGAAATAAAGAAACAGTTGTGGGTCAACTTCAAAATTCTGATATTTTCATCTCTTGGAATTTCTTGGTAGTGACCCCCACTTAAGGTTTCTAGTGAGTATAATATACCATTTTTACTGATCAAAGAAAGCTACTTGGTGTGAGAAAGCTACTTGGGAACCATTGTGTTTACTGGGTAATTTCTTAATGAATTCCAGCACAGGGTTCTCATCTTTTTAAGAGGGAGAAATGTAACTCGGCAGCACGAAGTCCAGCCATCAGCATTTTGGCATACGTGGACACACAGCACAGCTGGAGTATAACTCTCTTCTCTGAAATTTCATATCTTAAATACTACATCCATTTTTAAGCACGTTACACTCTCAGCCCAGGTTTTAATATGAGCAGGAATGGGGTGTTGTTTATTGATACAGTAAGAAAACAAAGACTGCAATCCTTCACTGGGTTGCCCCCTTCTCTCCCCACAAATAATTTGTGAGGGCAACAGGTGAGGAACAATGAGGACAGAGCTTAGGGCGCACTGGTATTGCTCTGTGGGCAGAGACCTCGGCAACAGGACAACGTAGATAGTGATGTACCCTATGGCATGATCTTCACCTCCTGATCAGCATTCCCCTGCCTAATTAGGGGACACAAGGCCCTGATAATTATTCTTTTAGAAATGTATTTTATTTTTTATTAAAAAGAAGTACATTTTTATCACATCAAACATAGGAAATAAAGAAAAAATTAATTGGTAAAGATGTTGCCTGCTGCAGCTCCCAGTTTTTCATCTTTAATTTACTATTGTCCTTCTGGTCCAATATAACTTGAATAAAGACCTCAGTCCCCCAAGCAACACTATCTAGTCCTTCAGTGGCAGTCAACAAACATACATTGCATTTCATGCCCTGAGTCAGGAACTGGACTAGGTGCTGAAAATACAGAGGGAATACAGATTTGGTCCCTGATATGCAAATTTTAATGGGTAACAGAGAAGATGAACAATTAAACTAGTGATTAAGTCTGAGAAATTATAGTATATCTGGAGGATGAATGAGTCTGGATAAAGACTCGAAGAAAAAAAGCGTAGAAGTGGCATAGGTCACTAACCACCTGACCTTCATGTGTTTTCTAACAATCTTGGCTTCCTTTAGAAGGGGTTAGATCAGGTGATATGTAGGGTGATCAACTTGTCCCAGTTTCCCTGGTACTTTCCCAGTTTCAGCATTGAATGTCTCATTTCCCAGGAACCCCTTTAGTCTCAATCATAAAACTGAAAGTCCCTTGTCCTGGGAGCCCCCAAAGTTCCAGGAAAGTTGAGGAGGTTGTTTATTTATGTTTCCTTCCAATGCTCATATTCTATGATTATATTTTGAGAAAGAATATTTGGTAAGGTTTATGATATGATCACATGATAAGACAGTTAGATTGAAATACTGTATGTACATTCATGATGTTATTGTTTCCTTTTTTAAAAAAATAATCCTAAAGGGTGAGTTATTTAAACACATTTTAGGTAAAACAGGTTTTGTGTACTAGCTGTGGCTAAAACATTAGTATTATATTTATGGAAATATGACTTTTGTTCTTCTAGGAAAATATCTCACACAAAAAAAATTTGCAAACACCTTGGAGAGTCAGAGAGTTTCATGCAGGCAGTTGCCTTTGTTGTGATTCTCAGTTGTGTCCTCTGGAAGTCCGGTGTAGTGGAAAGAGTACTGGCTTTGCAGTTAGGCACTTTGCTCTTCCACTTACTAGCCATGAGAGCTAGAGATAATAAGAGTTTCTTCATTTATAAAATATGAATAATAATTGCCACCCTATAGGGTTGTTAGGAGAACCAGAGTACATTGGCTTGTAGTAAGTGCTCAAAACAGATGTTTGTTTTGTTTCCCTCAACAGTTTGCTTTCTGTTATTCTTAAATCAAAGGGGATTGGGATACAGGTGAGAAAGATGCTTTCTATAGGAGTGTATCAACAAAATCTTGCATATAAATATATACATATGTAAATATACAAGATATGCATATGTATGTATAAATAAATATTCTCCATTAATATTGCCCAAGAGAGCCAAAATATGTCCTAAATGTTGCTAGTCAAAATTAGGATCCAGCCTAGGTCATAGAGTCTTACAAATCCCATATAACCGTTGAAAACATAACTATTATAATGAGGCAAAAATGCATTTAAATTGTCCATTGTCCATTAAGTCTAGTAATTTATTTGTATTTTAATAGCAAAAAAAGAAAGTTACAATTTTTCAGGCATTACCTTACTGAATGTTGATGCATAGGTTACTCTAACCAGGGTAATTTTAAGTTTTTTAAAGATACATTGAAATCATAATTCTTAAATGTACCACAGAAATGATGACTGAGTGATAATAACTTTTAACTTATTCTCATGTGCATATATTGCAAACACTATTGTGAGGAATAATGAGTGGCCTAAAGTGAAAAAGAGGGCACACATAAAGAAAAATCATCTGATGCCAAAATGCATCTGATGAAAGAATATGAAACATACAGATTTGTCCTACATCTCTCACTGGAGATTTAAAAGACAAGAGAACTTAGTTCCTTGAGATGTATAACTATTTGATGACAAGTCAGAGGGTCATTAGCCAGTGTTATAGAAAGCAAATAATATAATTCCTCACCACCTCTACATTTATAGATTGCTTAGCTAGGAGACAAGTGTCAGTTTGTATTTCATAGATCAAGCTATTTTAACATCTCCATTTTCATTTGTCTATATAGACAAAAATGCTGACTGCTAATAACCCACCCTTAAACACTGAATTACCTAGTTCAATACCCTATACCAAAATGTTGTTGTGCACTCACTGTGCGCATGGAAGCTGTGGTAGGCATTGGGAGGAATGATGATGATGTCGATAATTAAATGAACAAACAAACAAATGGCAGGCACATTTCTCACCCTCTAAGAGTCTGCAGTTTTGCTGTGGATGTATGATACAAAATAACATACCCAGTTTAGCTGAGATTATTTAAACACAAGGTTTTGGAACATTTTTCTCCAGAATCAAAAAAATAGGGTCAATGCCAAAGCGGCCAATTCCAAAGTGATATTCTAAAACCTTAGAAGTTTCCTTGGAGTAACAAACATTTTCCAGGAAGTGAAGCAGTTTATAAATAGTTTCGGATCTTTGTGGAAATATACTGAGAAACTGGCAGAAAATGAATCTATGGAGCTTTTGACAAGACCCACCTAAGCAAGATCTAAAGACAAAATCAAATGGAGTTGTCTGTGGATTATGTACCTGTTGTCAGAGACATTCATGCAAAATAACGGTAGGTGGTGACAGGATTACATCCACAACAAGAAAATAAGATGCAGTTAGTGGAATTCTAAAGAGCTCTCTTAGGATGAATAAACCTTAAGAATGAACACCTTGTTTTTTATAACAGATGAAGAGACTCTATGGAAGAAACACAGATTCAGGTGAGGCAGAGCATTCTCTAACAAACACTAAGATGACAGTTCTGATCTATGGGCTTGGGCCTTCACATGGGTTTAATGGGTGTAACAAACTGTGTTACAACTGTTTTTAGATCAAACGGGTTCTTCAGAATTTGTAATGTAACAGCATCAGTGGAAAAGATTTCAGTATTTTAGAAAACTATATCTTTGATATATCTTAGCAGTAAGTTCTAAGGGGTTCCAGGAAAGCTTCCCAGCTCCAGTTATCTCTCAAACTTTTGAATAAAAGTTCCATTATTAGCCATTTCTGTGTGCTGAACACCATCATTTCCCTTTGTCTTGTTTTAAAGGTGGAATAATTGCCGAGAATGGCAGTGCCCTCTCTTCATCACACATTGGATCCAGGCTTATTAGATCACTTTCCTATTTGACGAGAGAGATGGGAAAACTTGAGAACACTGGAACACTGGTGAGGGAGTATGAAAGGGGCGGGGAGAAGGTGGGCTGCAGAAATGGAGTCAGAGTCTCAGATGACAATGGCATGAGCTTACCCATTTTTTCTGGGCTCTGCCGGATGAGACAGTAGGATTTGTGTACAAGAACTTCAGAGCTAAGAAATTTTTACTTTGCTTAGGAAATATTCACTGGGATATTGTTAGGATGGAAGTAATAATGAAACAATAATAATAAACTTTAAAAGTTCTCTGAGCATTGCAGAAAAATATGATTATAACATTGTGACAGTGGACAAGTTATCGATATCAACTTCCATGTAAATCTAGGCCAAAGAAAATTTAACCACAGGGCCAGAAAAATAAATCCATGAGATTGCCTTTAGCAAGGTCACAGAGCAAAATAGTTTCCAGTCCTGAGAAACCGTGATTTCCTTCCTGTTTTTTTTTTTCCATCTTTATTCATTCTATATTCCAGTATTTTGTCTCTGATGTTCCTCCCCACACCCTCTTCCTTTCTCAGTATGGATATTTTCGATTCTAGACCTGAGGATGTTGTCACTGTTTTGGTTATTGCTTTTGCACTTGAGTAGCAGCTTTTAAATTCCCATCTTTTTTAGCAGCTGCAGCCAGACAAACATATGAGTCAGTGGGAGGGGTTTAGAGGAACTGGCTCAGTTCTCGAGGGAGCAGTAACCTTTTGGCAGTCCAACAAAAAGAACATTTAAAGTCCAATGACTGCAAAAGCTCTCTCTGTACATGTGATAGCAACTGCAGTTTTCCCAAGGTCTACTAAGGGTTTTTTCAGAGAGAGTCAGATTTCTGCATATAGAGAGACACATTCCTGAAGGCTTAACTCTGACCTCATAGCTCAAGTGGATACAAAATAAAATCTGGAGACAGCTGGGAAGTGATAAAGAGGGAGGAACAAATTTGGGGATATGAAAGTGAAAAGGTCTTATTACATGCTCTCACTGGGTTTTGTTGCTGGTATAGCCTACGTCACGAATAATGAAGGAAAGCTAATCTCTCTTTTCTCAGTAGTCCAGGGTACCAGGATCTTTCTCTTTTCTGTGATTCTCAAAGTGTTGGTTACCTACCTGGTGGTCCTTGAGAGCCTCCTGGAGGGGTGGGCATTTTCAACTCAGACTTTTTCTCTTATTAGTCCTCCAGCAGTGGTCCACAGGCTAAGGTATGCCCGTGTGTCTGAAGTTTCTACGTCAAACAACCAATTGTTGATATTTGACTTTTTACAAAATGCTAATTTGATCAACCTATTATCAAGAAGAAAACAAAGATAGGAGTGGGTTGTTAGTTCCTACAGAAAACCTTAGTTCTCTCCATTTCTTTGCATTGTTCTTCCCTGTAAATTTCTTTCTTCTTCATTGCTTATCATAAAATGAAAAGAGTAAGGGAGTCTTTTGTGGAAAGGATGAATCATGGAAGATTATTTTGTGGCAAGTAGGAACAGTTGATTCTTTTGCTAAATGAAAATTTAGAAAATAATTTCTGTGATAGGCATTTGCTAAGGTAAAGTGTCATAATCAAGAAGTCTGTTTATATTGAGATAGTTAACAAAATAGTATCTTAGTTAACATGGAAGAAAATGATAATTAGAGGTCAATTGGAAAGCCAGAGACTCTGTCCCAATGAAACTGGAAAGTTTTACTTTATGACTCAAGGTACCAGTCTGGGTTCTTGCTTGCAAATAACAGAAAACCTCTGTCCAACATAGACAGGAAAATAATTTGTTGGAAGGATACTGAATTTCTTACAAATTGGCCAGAAGGCTAGAGATGAGATTTAGAAAGGGATTAGGAACCAAGGGAGAATAAACAGCTGAAGACTCAGCTGAGGTCACCCCATTGGAGCAGCCTGCACGGAATTAGTGGCTATTCCTGCTGTCAGTGAAAGTGCTACTCACCAGCACGCTCCTGGCCTCTGGCCTCGGCTGTCAGGGCTGAGAATATTCTCTGACTCTTCCAACAGCTTGGCATCTCTCTCTCAAGAATCAAAGCGTTAGTCAAGAGCATCTAATTGGCTGAGTCCAGGTCACATGCCTTTGTCCAGACAGCTAAGAATTGTGCCCAAGGCCAGAGTGAGGGGCAGGAAATTGGGAGGTGGGCACTTTCATTTTGAACTCAATTTATCCATCTATTTATCCTGCAACAGTGACAAGAAGCCCCTTCTCTTTTTCATCCTATTGGAGGTAATGATATGTACCCTCCTGTGCTTTGTCGGCACTGTATATGTTGGTCTTACTATATTGTTTTATTTATACTTTACACTGAAAGGTTATGTATAATGTGACTATAATGACCTGAGAATTAATGGAGAAGAGGGATTGTACTGTGTTTTTAGCATCATCACCTACAGTGCCTAACATGCATTAGGTGCTTAAAATATATGAATTTAATAAATTGCGTTTGGTGATATCATGGGGAAAGCTAATATAATGCCAATACATAAAATAATAGCAACAAGTATTGATGGAGAACTTGTTATATATACTGGCCGTTTTCTCATTTCATCCTTACAACAGTGAAGTAGGTTCTATTCTTTTCTCCATTTCATGCACAAAAAATTAAGGCTCAGGTTAAATAAGTTGTCCTTGTTTATATAACTGAAACTGACAGAGCAGGGATTCCAGGGCAGGTGCCAGAGCCCATCGTCAGAACTCTACTGCCCCCTGGAGGTAAATCAGGGAGAAGAAGAAAATGATCCAATCTTAGAGAACAGAGACCACTAGTTTGCTGTTCTCTATTCTCAGATGTTCACCTAGAGTGAATGGTGTTTATCTGATGGTTGATAAACCAATCAAATAATTTTATGTTTAATTATATCTATGAAATCTTCTGTTGTATTTTATATTATCCCAGAGTAATATGCATTGCATAGTAACTTGACTAATAAAGCATTCTTTATTGATAACATTTGTGGTTATGTATTTGCCTCATAATACAAGAAAATAAAATAAACATAAATAAATTCACATAAATATAGAATATTCAGCTGAGAATCTTTAAATTTTGTATCTCATATTAAAATCTTTGTTTTTCTTATTTAGTTAACAAAAGTCATAAAATATAACTTCATGTCTAACCCTAAAACTTTAGAATTTTGAATATTTTTTCCTTTGTCATCAAAGATGTACTAAAATCACAATTAGTTTGTCTGATTTTGAAAATAGTTCTTGTCTAATGAGAAAGATTTTGTAGGTTATAGAAGATTACGCATATTTGTAGTGGAAGAAAGAGAGATGAGGGAGAAAGAAAGAGCAAAGGTACGGGGGAGGCCGGAGATTGTTGATGAGGTCGCAGATTGCTGCAGAAAGAGTAGAATGAAAAGAATCAGGTTTAGTAAGGGAGAGGTTGGGGAAAATAAGAACAAGGTAGCCAGAGCAGGGAAATACAGAGATCAAAACTTTGAAGGGTGGGGCAGTTCTAATAGATAATAGGATGCAAAGTGGCTGAACACAGTTGTAGTTGTTTGACATTGAGAAGGTCGGGAAAAATGTGGTGGCCCATGGGGGGATGTACAAGATTTTGTCTTGGGTGCTAAAATTACTAAAGAACTTGGGATGTATCCTGAAGGTCACCAGATGGTGACAATAGTGATGTAGGATAGTGCATAAATGAGCAAGTGTGCCTCAAAGGTGGATGCTAGGGGCTGGTGGTGAGCAATTGTTTGGCAGCTGCCACACACACAGAGTATGTAATGACAACCCCTGGAGTCCACTGAATTAACAGGAATGGAAGAGAGCAGATTCTACAGGAGAGAAAACTGGGAGTGGGCATAACATAGGAAAATTGAGATTTCTAATATGGCCAGGAGAATGTACATCTCTTTTTGGTTCTCTCCTTAATGATCAACACGTTGTCAATGAGTAATAATCATGTGGTAGGCATCATGCTGCATACTGGGAATTCAGAGATTTAAAACAACATGCCGTCATGAAAAGTGGGTGGACTTTGAATACAGCTGACATAATAACCACCAGCTCTGTGGTCCTGCAAAAGTTCTTAGCGTCCCTGAGACTCGATTTCCTTGTGTATAAAATAAGAATACTAATAACTCATCTTGTAAGGTTGTTGTGAGGGTAAAATATAATGTAAATAAAAGGCTTACGATAGTGTTACCTGATAGTTGCTATTATCATTATTGCTATTGTTATTTTGATTTCTTCTCCATTATCTGGTTGGGAAAGATGACATGTACATAACTAATATAAGCTGGTAGGAAGACAGCTTAAACACCCCTAAATCTTACTTGAGAACTCTGGCATGTGGTTAAAATTTAATGAGCTACTTAGGCCAGGAAATTTTGTCACCAAAATGAAATAGGGAGGTAGAACACAGGTGGGGGATATTAACAGCACTGCAGTATGTGTGGCTGTCATGGGTGCAGCCTGGAAGTGAGGCCCAGGGTCCGTGTTGCAGCACATGATGGGAGAAGAAGCAATTGCATCAGAAATCAGAGAAACCATATATCTGGGCTTCTGTTTCTTCATTTATTGGAAAAATATATCTCCCCCCCTCTGCTGCATTGTGAGGATTACATGAGATAATATAAATGAAATTGCTTTGACAACTGTGATGGGTGTATATACCTAGGGTGTTATGTTTATGAATCTTTGTGGACAGAATTTTCAGTGGCTGCTGTTCCTGTCATTCTGATGACATGGAGAAAATGTACTATTCTCTACAGGAAATTAAATCCAAGAGTAAAAAGAAATATAAAGAAAAGAAAGAAAAAAGACATTTCTAGTATAGTTGAAACATTCGTGAATCATAAGAAAGAAAAATTTTGTAGCTCTGAAGAGGGAGCTTATCTGGTAACTTCTAGTGTTATCTCATCGTCATTAGCAAATATTTTGCTTAGCAACCGATACTGTATTACGATGAATTGTGACATTTTTCTAAGCCATTCTTGAATCACTTAGAGGAAAAAAAAAAAACCCTCCCATTCTTTATTTGGAAGAATATCAGAAAATGAGATTTCTGGCCTGCTAATGTTTCTATTCAGATTTGTATGACTGTTCTCTTTAACCAAGCAGCCAACGTAGCACATGCTAATCCTTCCCTTTGCCTGTCGTCTAACAGGAGCAGGTTCTGCTCACTGAACTCAGTTCTTTGTTTCATTTATCCTCCAAATGATTTGCTGTATCTAAAATTTTTTGAGATTGAGCCAGCCTAAACTATGGTAATATAGGTAAAAGTGAATAAGTAGAAGGGATCGAATCCCCAGAAGATACCACCCATTTAAGACCAGATGCAAAAGATCACCATTCATAACAACAATGGCTAATAGGTAGTGAATGTGAGGATGTACCAGGTGCTATTCTTTAGGCTCCCCATGTTTTGCCCTGCTTAAAGTCTTCACAACAGTATCCGAGCTTCTTGTTATTACTACCCCATTTTAAAAGTGAGGAGTTTGAAGTACAAAGAGGTAAAGTTACCTGCTCAAGGACTCCCTCTCATCGGTGACAGAGTTGGGACTAGACCCTGGATAGTATAGCTTTAAGCAGTAGGATACACTATCTTTTCAGTTTTGAAAGACTAGGAAAAGAAATGTTAAGATGGAAAAAATCAATCAGTTGAAGCCCCGAAAAGGGTGATATTTGGTTATTTAATTTTAGAATGTGAGGGATGGGGCGCTTCTTGAAATTTGAAAGAGATAAATATAGCACAATAATTCACATTAATTGAAAATTTATGCAATTTAGCAACCCAAGAAGTTATTCACAGTGAAAACTTCCATTCTTTAAAAAACTCCAGTGAAATAAATGTACATTTGGGTATCCTTGCTCTTGGGCCATACATACTCAACCTTTTAGGCTTATTTTAGGATGAATCATTAAACTGTTCTCCTTTTATTCTTGTGGTGCTGCTGATAAAACCGTAGTACTAGGCTGTAGGAAACGTCTTTTTTTTTTATTGTGTACATACATTTAAGGTGTACAGCATGATGTTTTGATAAACATGTACATAGTGAAATGATTACTACAGTCAAGCAAGTTAACATATCGTTCTGCAGGAAATTGTTATGCTCGAACTTGTGAGATCTTGTTAACTTCCTTTTGTAGGTTTGACCTTATTCTCATCTCTATGTTTCCACAAAGAACTTTTTCCTAGTTTTTCGAAATGACTTTACTATGTTTTAAAAATAAATTGCCCTCCTTTTGGCTTGAGAGCCTGAATTTTGGGTAGCAATCATACAACAATGAATGGAGCCGTGACATTGTAGCTGGCAAGAGGCAAGCGGCTTGGGTTTTCAGTAGTTTGGATAATAACTGTGAATTTACTGTTACTTATAAAGTACTCTAAAGAGAAAATTTTCATTATGAAATTAGCATGATCAATTTTTAGATTCTTAAATGTCTTTGAAAATTATTCTGTTCTAATTCGTTGAAATATGAAATGGATCTTTCAGAAATATGGATGCTGACTTGATGTTATTTGTAGCTGTAAATTTTTATGAGATATCATTTCATTTTAGATTGTTTAAAAAGAATGATTACTTTTTAAAAAAAGATTTAAGGTTTTTATGTTATTTCAATTTGTTTTCTTTGGACAAGTTTTTTAAAAAATAAGTAAGATTTAAATGTATTATATTTGTAAGGCCAGAGCTATGGTGTGTTATTTTGTAAAATATTTTAGTAAAAGAAAGGGCCAAATAAGGAGTGTGATCATTCAGTAACCTTGCAGAGACACATATAATAGTCAAGTGTCTATGTAGTTACTCCTCTGATGTTCCTGCTCTTTTGGCAATAACAAGAATTCATCTCTTGATTGTACCATTTAGAGATACCAAATTATCCATTCTAAATAGTCTTTATTGAGATATACTATGTAAGGCAAACAGTATGGTGTTTTAGAGACCCGAAAGCTGAGATGTTTTAGGGACTGGTGGGCATTTCCTAGGTGACTTACGGGAAAATGGGATAGTATAGTTCTAGGCGTCTGTGGAAATAAGATGACAATTTCCAGCTGTCATTGGAGTTGGAGTGGTGCTCTGGCCCAAGGAAACTATCCTGGCCTATTGGTTATTTCCTCTCTCTCACCCTCTGGGTCTGCATGTTGCCTTCTCTCAGGCACATTTCATGACAACACGAGAGGGAAACACCCTTATTGGCATGTTAAGGCACCAAGAGACTTTTACAAATATCGTCTCTGATAGCTTCTGAAGGAGCTTTTCAGCTGTCACTGTGAACCCTGCTGTGCTAAACAAATGTTTAAAACATGTGGAGGAATGGTCAGGTTTAGAGGCTCTGCTGCTGCTTGGTATTATTCCTGGCTCTGTTTTCCACTTGACTTGCCAACTTTCTAATTGTGTGGGGCTTGCAGCTGCCACACAGTCATACATACTCATCTCAATTTGGTGTTTCCGAGCTCCTGAGATTCCACCACTTCTGCCAGAAGTCCTCCCAGTTGTTACCACCCGGATTGCTTTCAAGTTCAGAGGCAAAGCTGGAGGAAACTGCTTCTCTCTCTCTCTCATTTCTTAATAATTACAGCCTGTAAGTTCTTGGAGGAGAGCTCTATTTACTTTGCTCATGTGGTGTCCACCACAGGGCTCTGGGCGGAGGAGCACTTAATGAATGCCTTCGGGTCATTCACCAATGTTTTTCTAGTCCCCTCTATTGCTTCTTGTTAAAAGGGTGTCTGGGTTAACCTCAATGCTTCTGTTAAGCAGGAGTTTTTTCCTTTGTAGTAACACAGATATGAATTGATCACTAGTAGGAGATCAGTCACAATCTCTGATAGTTTTTCATAAGGGATCTACCATGTTTATTTGAATGAGCCCTTCAGTTGCCTGCTGTCTCCAGTCTCTAAATGTGACAGTCCAGATTTGTCAGGGTAAAGTACAGCAATGGATGTGACAAATATTTTGGTTGCTCCCATGAGATCTCATTAAGGCTCTACAATATAATTGATGCGGCTGTTTTTGAGTCACAGCACTGAAAGAAAGGGGAGAATGGTGTTTGGAAGATAACAACTTTTGTAAGTGTATAAATGAATATATGTTGATTTTTGAAGGCTATTCACTTGTCCTGTTATCATTTGCCAAAGCTGTTGGCCGAAATTATTACTTACTTTATGAGACATAGATATAAATTATTGAGGCTTATTTATTTATTTATTTATTTTTTGAGACAGAGTCTCACTCTGTTGCCCAGGCTAGAGTGCCGTGGTATCAGCCTAGCTCACAGCAATCTCAAATTCCTGGGCTCAAGCGATCCTCCTGCCTCAGCCTCCCGAGTAGCTGGAACTACAGGCACGCACCACCATGTCCGACTAATTTTTTCTGTGTATATATATATTTTTTAGTTGTCCAGCCAATTTCTTTCTATTTTTAGTAGACACACGGTCTCGCTCTTGCTCAGGCTGGTCTCGAACACCTGAGCTCAAACGATCCACCCATCTCGGCCTCCC
>CAUYSK010066241.1:0-19322 GCA_963575035.1 Avahi laniger
ACACACACACACACACACACACTGGCGCACGCATGCTACTCAGACATTAAAAGGGATGAAATAATGCCTTTTCCGAAAACTTGGATGCAATTGGAGGCCGTTATCTTAAATGAAGTAACTCAGGAAGAAAAAACCGAATACTACACATTTTCACTTGTAAGTGGGAGCTAAGCTATGGGTATTATAGGATCATACAGAGTGGTATAACAGTCGTTGGAGAATCAGAAGAGGGAAGATGGGAAGGGAGTGAAAGATGAAAAGTTACCTATTGGGTACAATGTACGTTATTCAATGACAGGTACACTAAAAGCCCAGACTTTACCACTATACAATTCATTCATGTAACCAAAACCCACTTATATTTCTAAATCTACTCAAACAAAAAAATTGATGAAATCCTGGGAAAAGAATTCAAAATGATGATATTAAAGAAGCTCAGTGAAATACAAGAAAAGCATAAATAAATGAAATAAGAACTTTAAAGAATACAAAGGATTAAATAAATGAAAAGGTTTTTTGAAAAGATAAAATCAAAAAACTACTTGTTAGATAACCCAAGAAAAAAAGAGAGAAGACCCAAACAAAAAATATCAGAAATGAAAAAGGAGATGTTACAACTAATATCACAGAAATATTGAAGATAATCAGAGACTACTATGAATAACCATAGACTAGCAAACTGGAAAACCCAGAGGAAATGAATAAATTCCTGGACACATACGACCTACCAAGATTGAACCAAGAAGAAATAGAAAACCTGAAGAGACAGTAATGAGTAATGATCTTAAATCAGTAATGGAAAGTCTCCCAACAAAGAAAGGTCCAGGACTGGATGTCTTCACTGCCAAATACTATGAAAGTTTCAAAGAAGAAATACTAACAATTTTCCTCAAACTATGATAAAAAATTAAATAGGAGGAAATTCTCCCTAACTCATTCCATAAGGCCAGAATTACCCTGATACCAAAACCAGACAGGGATGCAACAAAAAAACTACAGGCCAACATCCCTAATGAACATAGATGCAAAAATTCTCAACAAAACACTAGCAAACCAAATCCAACAGCATATCAAAAAAAAACAAAAACAAAAACAAAAACACCATCATCCAATAAGATTTACCCCAAGGATGCAGGGATAATTCAATATATACAAATCAATAAACATGACATATCACATCAACAGAATGAAGGACAAAATGCATATGATCACCTCAACAGACAAAGAAAAAGCATTTGATAAAATTCAACATCACTTCATGATAAAAACTATCAACAAAATAAGCATGAAAGGAATATACCTCAACACAATAAAAGCCATATATGATACTCTACAGCTAACATCATACTGCAAGGTGAAAGGCTAAAATATTTTTCCCTAAGAGCAATAACAAGACAAGGATGCTCACTTTGACCATTCCTATTAGCATAGTCTTGAATGTCTTAGCCAGAGAAATTAGGCAAGAGATAGAAATAAAAGTCATCCAAATTGGAAAAAAAGAAGTCAAGTTGTCCATTTCTGCTGATGATATTATCTTATATCAAGAAAAACCTAGGGATTCTATTTAAAAAAACTCTTAGATCTGATAAATGAATTCATTAAAGTTGCAGGATACAAAATCAACATAAAAATCAGTAGCTTTTCTATATGCCAATCATGAACTAACTATGAAAAAATAAAGAAGGAAATCCCGTTTATAATAGCTACACAAAAAATAAAATACCTAGGAATAAATTTAACCAAAGAGGTGAAAGACCTTTACAAGGAAAACTACTAATGAAAGAAACTGAAAAGGACACAAACAAATAAAAAGACAGCCCATGCTCATTGACTGGAATAATTAATATCATTAAAATGACCATACTGGCAAAAGCAATTGACAGATTCTATGCAATCCCTATCAAAATATCAATGTCATTTTTCACAGAAATCTAAAAAACAATCCTGAAATTTGTATGGAACAACAAAAAAGAGCCTGAATAGCTAAAGCAATCCTGAACAAAAAGAACAAAGCTGGAAGCATCATACTATCTGACTTCAAAACATATTACAAGGCTACAGTAACCAAAACAACATGGTATTGGTATAAAAGCAGACACATAGATCAATGGAACAGAATAGAGAATCCAGAAATAAATCTATATGTTTAGCCAACTGATTTTTGATAAAGGCACCAAGAACATACATTGGGGAAAGTCCATCCTCTTTAATAAATGGTGCTGAGGAAATTGGATATCTGTATGCAGAAGAATGAAACTAAACACCTATCTCTTACCACATTAAAAAATCAAACCTAAGATGGATTGAAGACTTAAATGTAAGACCCAAAACTATAAAACTACTAGAAGAAAACATAGGAAAAACAATGTAGGGTGTTGGTCTAGGCAAAGATTGTATGCCTAAGATCTCAAAAGCAAAAACAGACAACAAAAACAAAAATAAACAAATGGGACTAGTTTAAACTAAAAAGCTACTGTACAGCAAATTAAATAATAACAGAATGAAGAGACAACTTGTTGAATCAGAGAAAATATTTACAAACTATTCATCCAACAAGGGACTGATACAGAGAATATACAAGGAACTCAAACAACTCAACAGTAAAAAAAAAAAATCCCATTAAAAATTGGCAAAGGGCATGAATAGACATTTCTCAAAAGAAGACATAAAAATGGCCAACAGGTATATGAAAACAAAAATTCTCAACATCCCTAATCATCAAGGAAATGTAAATCAAAACCACAATGAGATATCATCTTATGCCAGTCAGAACAGCTATTAAAAAGACAAAAATTAACAGATGCTTGTGCAGGATGTGAAGCAAAGGGAACTCTACACTGTTAGTGGGAATGTAAATTACTACAGCCACTATGGAAAACAGTATGGAAATTTCCCAAAGAATAGAATTACCATTCAATCCAGCAATCCCACGATTGGGTATCTACCCAGAGGAGAATAAGTCAGTATATAAAAGAGATACATGCATCCCCATGTTTATGGCAGCACTATTCACAATAGCAAAGACATGGAATCAATCTAAGTATCCATCAACAAACACAAGGATAAAGAAAATGTGGTATATATACACAATGGAATGCTGTTTGGCCATAAAAAATAATGAAATCATGTCATTCGAAGCAACATGCATGGAACTGAAGATCATTATGTTAATGAAATAAGCCAGACACAGAAAGACAAATTTTGCATGTTGTCACTTGTATGTGGGAGCTATAAAGTTGATCTCATGGAGGTAGAGAGTAGAATAATAGATACCAGAGGATGGGAAGAGTGTGTGAGTAGGAGGGTGGGATAAAGAGAAGTTGGCTAATGGGTACAAACATATAGTTAGGTAGAATGTATAAGTTCTAATGTTTGATAGCAGAGTAGGGTGACTGTAGTTAGCAATGATGTATTGTATATTTCAAAGTAGCTAGAAGAGAGAATTTGAAATGTTCCCAACAAATAGAAATGATAAATACTTCAGCTGATGGATACCCAATTACCCCAACGTGATCATTACACATTCTATGCATGCAACAAAGTATCACCTTTACCTCGTAAATATGTAAACTATTATTTATCAATAAAAAAGTCTTCATATATGAGATGACATTTGAGTGGACATGAATGGTGAGGGGGTGTTTTCCAGATATAATGGGTAAGAGAAGAGAGAGAAAAGGAGGGAGGAGAAAGGAAAAGGAAAGGAAATATGTAGGCATGAAGTATCCTGACATATTCAAAGTTTTGCAAGCATTTCTCTAGGACTTAAAATTGGTGATGTCTTAGTTTGTTTGGTGCTACAACAGGATACCTAAGACTGGATAATTTGTAACAAACAGAAATTTATTTCTCACAGTTCTGCAGACTGGGAAGTCCAAGATCAAGGGATGGGCATCTGGCAAGGGCCTTTTGCAGCACCCTTTTTGCAGCATCTTCCCATAGCAAAAGGTGGAGGGGCAAGAGAGGGAAGCAGGGGCTGATGTGTGGAGAGAGAGCTAGAGAAGGAGAAAGCGAGACAGAGAATTCAAGTTGTCCTTTTATAAGGAACCCACTCTCACAGTAACAAACTCACTTCCGTGATACTGGCAATAATCCATTCACTCTGCCCTCATGGTCTAGTAACCTCTCATTAAGCCTCACCTCCCAACACTGTTGCATTGAGAATTAAGTTTCCGACACATGCGTTTTCAGGGACACATTCAAACCATAGCAGAGGGTCAGTGTGGAGGTGGGTAATGAGGAAGACAAGTATAAGACATAGCAAGAAGCAAACTGAACCCCAGTAACTGGAGGCCTTTTTATATTCTTCCATATAAGTAATTTGGACTTTATCTTGTGGGCAATGGGGTAAACATTGGGGAGTTTCACTTAAAGTAACAAGGGCAGATTTTTGTTCTAGAAAGCCCAGTTTGGCAGTTACATAAAGGATGAATTGAAGGGTATAAGTGACTGGAGGCACTACTGTCTGTAGTCTAAGTGAAAAGAATATGGGCCTGAACTGGGAGAATAGCGATGGAATGAAAAAGAAAGAGTGGATGTGATGGGCACCAAGGAATTAGAATTCGAAGGGCTTAGTCGTTGAATGGATGTGGGAGTGAGTGAGAAAGTCCAGGATGACTTCTGGTTACTTGGTGTGGACGAAGGGTGGATCGCACCCACTGAGACAGGGGATGAAGCAGAGTGAAAGTTTTGGACATAGTAAGTTTGAGATGATTATTTAACATATAAATAGTGAGAGCCAGAAGGCATTTGGAATAAGAGCTGGAGTTCAGGGGGAAAGCTATGGACTAGAGTCAAACGCACATGGGCAATATTTGAAACAAAGAGAAATCATCTCTCCTCTCTGTAGCTCTGCCAATGACTTTGCTCTGATGATCTCATCATCTCTCCTTTGGACATTTAAAATATCTTCCTTATTGATCTTCAGGCTCTACCCTTTCCAGTTCATTCTTCATATCCCCATCAGAGTGATATTTCTAAAATACAATACATATCCTCTCACTTAAACTTCTAGTGGCTATCTATAAGCCTGCAAAAATAAAATCTATACTTCTTGCTTTGGGTCCCTTGGCAGTTAGAGAATAGAGTAGCCTCACTAAACACACCTATTTTCATATCACATTTTACAAAGATATCACACTTTACAATTATGCCAAGAAAGTCTTATAAAAGTGGTTCCCACCCCATGTATCTCCTGATCACTCTCTGGAAACAGATGGATGGATGGCCAAAGACTCTGAGCTCCCAAATTCTTCACAATTTTTCTTCTACTGCCACCATGAAGCCCCAGACATACCAGCCATGGCTTTGGCTTTAAACCCTGATGTATTCACCTGGAAAATTTGAATGGACCACACATGGGCCACCTAGAATAGGCAGTTTTTAAAACTCTAGGTGAAAGGCAGGTAGAGGGACTGTTGGTCCCTCACTCCTAGACCTATTTTCTAAACATTACCCTCAAATCTTTATCACCCTCCTGACTACAAAAAGCAGCTTAAAATGATCCAAGGGAACAGAAGCTTTTCCCTTCTTCCCAGATCACTTCTAAGATGTGTGCCAGAGATTTGAAACCAGTAGCTTCTAGGCCAAATTCTACTTACAAACCTTTGTTAGCCAACACAGCAATGCACTGAACAATGTGTTTTTTTTAAAAAAAAAAAAAAGTTGTATTCCTTCCCTACTATCGAAACATAAAAAATGAGCCTTCAGTGGGGGGCGATGCTCTTTACATTTGGGTTTTCACTGATCAACTGGGTCTATGGCAGTATTCCTCTTTAGATGGGGTATTTGGTTTCCAGTTCCTCACCCTGGCCCATTTCGCTCATGTGGGTTAAGCCAGTGCTTCTCAATCATTAATGTGCATGCAAATCACCTGGGGAATCTTGTTAAAATTCAGATTCTGATTCGGTAGGTCTAGGGGGAGGCTTTAACAAGCTCCCAAGTAATGCAGATGCTGCTGGTCCAAGGAATCACACTTCCAGTGGCAAAGAATTAGGTTTGTCTTAGTGGTTAAGTGATTTCTTCTGACACCAACAGTCTGGTTTTGGCCTCTTACTAGTTATAAGTGGAAAAGTTCCCTGGGGAAAGTTCCTACATTAACTGTGCCTCTGCTTCTCATTTCCAAAATGGTGCCAAGAATATTTCTTAACTCAAAAGATTCTAGAAATGATTAAGTGAGTTACTATATGTGCCAGTCCTCCAAAGAGTACCTGACAGTTTTTTAAAAAAATCAATAAATGTTAACTATTACTCACTACCGAAGTTATAGTGGGTCATCCCCTTGCTTAAACTCGTGGAATGGTTTTCCTCTATCGTCAGGGTGAAGTCCAAACTGCTTGGCACAGCTTACAATGCCCTTTATGATCTGGCCTCTATTTTCATCTCCAAACTCACCTCTAGGCACTCTTTACCTTTTGTGCCTAGCAATACACTTTAATCTCTCTCATCTTGATCCCTCCACCCATGGAAAGAGAATATCCTTCCCTTTCTTAATCAGCCAACTCCTAGAAGTCCTTCAAAACTTGTTTGAGACAACTCAAATTAGTTGAGTTGGACTTCTTCCCACATCCTTCCCATCACCACTGTGAGTTAGGCTCTTTATATGCTCCCATAGCATCCTGGAGCACAGCTCTGTTGTAACACTTATCACATTACATTGTCATAGTCAAATTGTCTCTCTTCTTTGGGGAAATTCCTGTGGCTGTAAGCTTTTGATAAATACCTGTTGTGGAATAAATAAATGCATGACCAAATATGGTTATTGCTGCTACTTCAGACCACTATTGGTCCAAATCCTTTGATGGAGCTCTTCTTTTATGGGTCCTGGATTTTTTTGCCTTTATGGATCCAGACAGGTTATAGCCCCATCCCCTCTCCCAAGGATGCACACATACCCACCACTGTCATGGCCCTGCCAGGTAACTGCTATCACAGAAGCCCCGTGGGTAAATAATACAGCAGACATTGCAGAAGTTCTTGTGTTTTTCGGATTCCAGAATACAGCTAATAGAGATACAAATGTGTGACTCCATCATCAGCTAAGCTGCTAGTCTAGCACAGCAGTTTTAAACCTAGAGTGAGTAAATTCAATTCAAATTCATGCTAGGTGCTTTCCATAGACCATGATCCATTTAACTCTTCGTAACTCGTTATCGTGGTCTGTGAGACCTCTTGTGATCTCACATTGTTCACCTCTCTAGTTAAATCTCACTGCCCTCCTTATGTTCCAGCTACACGGGCCTGCTTTCAGTTACTGAAAGACATGCCTACCCTCTGTAGGCCCTTCCCACCAGTGGGTTCCTTGGCCTCAGAAGCACCCTCATCCCACCCAACACTCCCTTAACACACACATACATACAGACTATCTCTGCCTCCTTTTCACTTCCGGACTGTAAGCCCCTTGAGACCAACCCTTTGTTTTCTTCACTGCCCAAATTTTAACACCAAGAGGAGTGCCTGGCACATAGGAAGAGCTCAACGGATGTTTGTCGAATGTTGATGAATTAACTCCTCCTATGAGGTCTCTGCATAACTATGACCTACACAGAGAGGTCTTTGATGCCGTCCTAACTAAGGGCCACTTCCCTTCCCCTTCAACTCTCTATGAGCTCTCTGCTGGATTTGTTTCTTTTACAGCACCTGCCACTGACTGTAAATAGTTTCCTTTGCTTGTTTACTTTTTTCTCCATGTGTTCTCTCCAAGAGACTCTAAGTTCCATAAGGAAGAAATGATACTCATTTTGTTCAATGTCTAATACCTAGGAATTTGGTTGATAAATATTTGTTCTTTAGAGTTGTTCAGTGAAAATTAACCAGCCAACGAAGAATGGTAGCACTATTATTCCATTTTATTTGATCAGATATAGAAAATCCTACAAAGATTTCAAGGGCCCTTTGTAGCTTTAAGATAGAAAGAAACAATTAGCATTAACCATAGCAAGTTGACATAGGAAAAAGCCTTAGACGTCACCAGGCTCATTTTCCTCATTTTACAGAAGAATAAATTAGAGCCCCAGAAGGGGAAGTCAGTAGCAGAACTGGAAGTAAAACCCAGGCTTTCTAACTCTTAATCCAGTGTTTTTTTTTACTGCACAATTTATCCATCTATGAGTAAACATTTATTAAGGACCTACCCTATTGAGTGGACTTTGACTTATGTGCTCAGAGAGAAACTAGGTTTTCGACATTGGTTCTCAGCTTTGTTTGCACACTGGAATACCTAGAGAATTGTAAAAAGTATTAATGCCTAGGACCCAACCTCAGAGATTTTCACGTACTTAAGTTAAAAATGCTAAAGCTATGTACAACTTTGACCAATTAAATAAGAATCTCTGGGAATGGGCCCCTAGGCATCATTGTTTTCAAAGCTCCTCAAGTGATTGCAGTGTATAGTCAGGGTTGAGAACCATAGTTTACCAGGAAGAAAGGAACGTACCTATTTTGACTCACTTGGAAATGAAACTCACGACTCCTAATATCAGCATAATCCCTAGACTAGGTTTTCTTCCCTTATTATTGGTCCTTGAAAGAGTCACTTGTAAGAAGCCATTCCCAACTTTTCAGGATAGAGCCAACTCTCCTGGTCTGTCTGGATCAATTAATAATTTTGTAAATAAGGACTTCTGAAATGATTTTCATAGTCAAGTTTATAATAATCCAAGATAGGCAAGGGGCAGGGTTGATTTCCTTTTTTTTTTTTTAACTTTATTCTTTTTTTTTTGCCAGCACCTCGATCTTGGACAGGTTTGATTTCTTTATGATGCTATCTGCCCAGTGAAAATTACGAACAGTTAAAGGGAACAGAACATAGGCTTATAGGAAGCAAAAAGCTACTGAATAAAAAATCATCTACAAAAGGGAGATTGACTGGTAAAATTTTGACACTTACTCAAATAAGGAATAGGAATTTTTGTAAACCTCAACTATATTGATTTTATATGGGTTTAAATCATTTCACAGACTATACCATCTTTTTCTTTCAATATCCTTATGTTATCCCAAACTGTTTCCAGAATCCAGGAGAATTTTAATTGCCACATTTGACCCCCTTGGTGGCATTTCCAGGTATGCTGCTGGGAAAGCAGGCAAGACAACTGAAGCTATTCAGTAGGTCCACTCAAATGTAGATGTAGCTAAAAAAAAAAAGAGTCCAGATTGCTACTTCTTAGAATCAGGTTTTTCCATTTATAAGTCTATATTTGGGCTTAGTCAGAAAAATTGCATTTATTCCTATTTTAGCTCATGATGGGTTTACTTGTAGCCAGTTTCTGGGGGTGGTAGTAGTAATTAAAACCAATTACACAAAGACCTCATTTTGATAATGTTGTATTGTCAATAAATGACTCACAGTTTTGGCATTTGAAGCTGATAGGAATATTCTGTGGAGAAACTGTCACCTTGGATCATGCCTTCTCAATGGAGACGGTGAAAGCTGGTTGGGGGGGTGCAAAAAAAAAATCTTATTCTTTTTATGTATAAAGCACAAATATTCATGCAGTACCAAAACAAATTACAGCATACCTATGGCATTGAAATGTCACAGGGACCATATATTATATGACTCTTTTATGTAAAATGTCCAGAACAGGCAAATCTATAGAATAGAAAGTAGTGTTGTCTAGGGCTGGGGGAAAGAGGGTATTGGGGGGTGATTACTAATGGGTGCAGGATTTATTTTGGGGATGATGAAAATGTTCTAAAATTGATAGTGATAATGGTTGCACAACTCTGTGAATATGCAAAAATTCATTGATTTGTACATTTTATTTTCTTTTTAATTTAATTAATTAATTAATTTATTTATTTTTGAGACAGGGTCTCGCTCTGTCACCTGGGCTAGAGTACAGTGGTGTCATCATAGCTCACTGCAACCTCAACCTCATGAGCTCAAGCAATCCTCTTGCCCCAGTCTCTACAGTGGCTAGGACTATAGGCGTGTGCCACTATGCCTAGCTAATTTTTTCTGTAATATTTTTAGTAGAGATGGCGTATTGCTCTTGTCAGGCTGGTCTCTAACTCCTGAGCTCAAGGGATTCTCCCACCCCTAGCCTCCCAGAGTGCTGGGATTACAGGTGTGAGCCACCTCGCCGGGGCAATTTGTATACTTTAAATGGGTGAATGGGTGAATCGTATATGTGAATTTTCTCTCAATAAAGTTGTTTAAAAAAACAAAGAAACAAACCTTCCCTCCTTAAAAAAAGTCATGGAAGGAGAGGGAAATTAGGAAAATAATGACTAAAAAGACTCCTTAAGGGATTAATATTGAAAAAAGATTGAGAAACACTGCCTTGAACCAAAGCACCAAATTTCATTTTCAACATTTGTATACCCAGCCCAAATATCAGTGATGATAGATCATCCCCACTCAGCTGAATAGTTCCTAGGTTGATCCTACTCAAGCCAGGCAGTATTCCACAGGACTCATTTCTACCAGTAGGTGGAGCCTAGAATTAGTCTTGCTGCCCTGAGTCTGGTCGCTGAGAGTGGTTGGGCTGAGGGAGGCATGTGTGCCTTGTGGGGACTAGGAATCATGGTTGCCCTGCAGTAGTCATATTATTATAGAAACTGTCTCCTAATAACTAAGTTGCTTGAGGCAACTAGAGGATTCCTGGGCACCAAACTCTCTAACTCAGTGACATGGGTTAAGTTCTCAGAGAGACAGACTCTTGAGGTAGTTAGCAAGTAGTATTTAGTAAGAAGCACTCTTAGAATCAATCACCACTTGTGGAAGAGAGGGGAAGGAAACAAGATTCCACAGAGAAAGAGGTTGATCTGTGATACTTAGCCAGCCCCAAGAGCGGATCTGGAGCTGAGATGGTCCTTCCAATTTGTCCCAACAGTTGTGCATAAGCCCGTCATTCCAGAACGGATATCTGGGTGGGGCATCACAGCACTCATCCCACCTAACATTTCACAAGGGTCATAACTGGTGTATTGAAGAACATTAATAGAGGTTCATAAGATATCTTGGTTGCTATGACTAAAGTAGATTCCAGAAAGTGACCTCCCAGATGAATTCATTCTTTCAGCCTCAGAACCATAGAGAATAAATTTCTACAGCATTAGATTTATTATATAACTACTGCTAACTAATGTTATGAACATACTGATATTGTAAGACAAAAATACATGAACTTGCCATCATCAAAGAAGCCACATGCTTCTTTTAACACACTCTGAAGTTCCTCTTTGAAAAACAAAACCCAAAATCTCCAATTCTTAATGGGTCCTTCTTCAACAAGAACCTCTTGACTAAAGACATGCATTAATACATTAATGTTAACTTTCCAACACTGGACACATCTGCATTCACATGCATATTGCAGCAATATTTATAATAGCCAAGATATGGAATCAATCTAAGTGTCCAACAACAGAAGAATGGATAAAGACAATGTTGTATACACATTGGAATACTATTAAGCCATATAACAGAATTGAAATCCTGTCATTTGCAACAATATGGATGAACATGGAAGACATCATGTTAAGTGAAATAAGCCAGACACAGAAAGACAAATATTGCATGATCTCATTCATATGTGGAATATTAAAAAAAAAAAGTTGGTATTACAGAAGCAGAGAGTAGAACAGTGGTTACCAGAGACTGGGGTGGGTAGGAAACAGAGAAGGATGGGGAGAAATTGGTCAACAGGTACAAAGTTACAATTAGATAGGAAGGATACATTCTGATGTTCCATTGCACAATAGAATGACTATGGTTAACAGCAAAATAATGTATATTACAAAAGAGCTGGAAGAGAGGCTTTTGAATGTTTTTATTACAAAGAAATGATAAATGCACGAGGTGATGAATCTACTAGCTACCCTGATTGGATCATTATACAACATAGATATGTATAAAACATAAAACTGTACCTCTTAAATATGTACAATAACAATGTGTCGAGTAAAACAATAAACTAAAAAATTTTTAATAAAATAGGGGAGTCTTAAAAGACATATCCAAAAACCAAAAGAAAAAAAGAAGAAGAAGGAGAAGAAGAAGAAAGCTCCTGAAAGGCCAAGATTTTTGTCTGATATTCAGGATAGAGTGAAACACATAACACAAGGTACTCAACAAATATTTCTGAGTTATTCAATGCAAAAAACTAGTGTGTAAAATGTCATTTCTAAATATTTTCATGAGAAGCCCAGTGACTTTATAGGTTTTTGTATCTGTAAGGGATGGAAACTTTTGGCATCTCAAGCTGTTGTTACAGCCAGCATTTCAAGACTCCTGCATCCAGATCTTGGCTCACTCCCCCTTTTCTACAGGCTACATGCACTTGACTGAGCATGTAATGAGATGATAATCCCCAATGATGGACTTTCAGGAGATGCAGATCAAGACAGAACTTCAGGATCTTTCAATTTCTAATTACATGTTGATATCACCAACTATGGCTGATTTAGCCTCAAAAGAGCTAAAATAAAAAGGATATTTTTGTGTTATTATTCATTCATTCATTGAAAAAATGTTTACACTGTAACTTCCCATGCCAATCTCTGCTCTAGGTGATGGAGAAATAACAGTGAATAGGATAGACATGGTCTTAACATTTCAGCCTAGTGAGGGATACAGACAGAAATACTGATAACTAAATCACATTGTAATCAGAACTGTGATAGAGGAAGGAGAGTTGTCTGAAAGCATGAGGAAAGGGTACTAAACACATAAGGGAGTGGAGGGAAGGCTTCCTGGAGGAAGGGATGTTAAGCAGAGACATTGAAGGATTAGTAGGAGTTAGCCTACTGAAAAGAAGAGGTAAGAAAATACAAGCAGAAGGAAGAGCATGAACCAAAGCCAAGAAACAAGAGAAAACAAGAAAGTGAAAAATATTCAGAATAGCTGGAGCATAGAATACATGAGAAGGTTGGGAGAGAGAAGACTGGAGCAGAAATCAGGGACAAGATCATTATAAACCACACCAAGGAACCGAAAGGAGTAGGATACTAAAGACAGATTTTTAAGGAGGCAAGAGACAAGGTCAGATCTACATTTAGAAATATTTGTTACCATGATCTAAGCCTGCAAAGGTGACCTATACTAAGGAAATGACAGTAAGAGTAAAAAGAAATGAACTAAAATGATAGATATTTAGGAGGTGGAATTGAAAGGAATTGGTAAAATACATGAGGTGAGGAGAGGGAGAATTCAAAGTATCTAGCTTGGCAGCTGGGTGAATGATTTGTCGTGATATGAGACATAGTTGCAAGAGCAATTTGGAGGAGGCGGTGGAGTAGCTGGGTTTAGTTTTAGGTGCGTTATGTTTGAAGTGGCAGTGGTCATCCAAGTGAAGATATCAACTGGACAGATAAAACTAAGAAAAATCCACAAATCCCATATGTAAACTTAAGGGTTCTAGCAGGCACTGAGCATGCAGCGGAACTCTGGGGCTGTGATGGATAATTTTTCATTGTCCTGTTACGGACTTGAGTTGATTGAATATACTGTTCTGACTTCCTAGCCTTACTTGCTTAATGAGGACCTTCCAAAACCTCGTGTTCATTATGAAGCAAATCCCATCTGCTAAGTTCTTTCCAGATCTTTTTCATTCCAGGCAGCTCACTGTATCACTATGTCCTCACTGTGATCACTACACCAGGATACATTTGAAAGCAGTGACTTAAAGAGGGTGGTAATGAAGGTCACATTGGTTTTTGCAAACAACAACTGGCATTTTAAGTGTTTGGAATAGGGTAATGCCTAAACACTTTCTTTCTTTGCAGCTGCCACAGACATACATACAGTCCCAGGAATTTCTGCCTTTAATCCTCATTCATCACTGCAAAAATTTAACGCCCAGCCTAGACTAGAATGGTGGTAAGCCCTGTCTAAACATGTTAGGTTGACTCCCAAACTCTAGTGGGCTTGCTTCAACACCAACCTCCTCTACATTCCTCCTTTCCATCCCCCATTTTTAGAGAGCACTGGAGTGCTTTTCTAGTTGGGCAGTAAACCTCTCTATGTCTCAGTTTTGACTAAATAGTAACCACAAACATTGGTCAGATATTAAACTAAATAGAGAAAACATTGTTCCATGTAAGCCTCACAACAATCCTATGAGAGGATCTTGGGGCTTAGGGAGGTTAAAGTCACAGAGCCTACACTCTAGCAACAATGCTATTTCAACTCCCATTTTCTATCTTATTTTCTGAATTGTGATTGTGACAATAACTACCTCAACAATAGCTAACCTGTGCTGAGTATTTACTATGCCCCAGAAATTCAGTGAAAACACTTGACAAGGATTTTGGCATTTAATCCACCCAACAGTTTTATGAAATAAGTACTACTGTCCCTATTTTTAAGTTGGAGAACCTGAAACCTAGAGAAGTTGTCACCTGCTGCATGCACACAGGTGATAACCAGTAGAGCCAGAATTTGAACACGAAAAGCCTAACTTCAGAGACTCTACCGTAATCACCACACTATGGCCTAGGTGACCTCTAAGAGCCCTCTTCTAACACCCACTCCCCCGCCACCCATTCAAAGATTCTGTGACTTTCTGCTATGCCATGGAGACTGATCACATTTTATTTCATATAAGATACATTGTTAAAATTATGGTTTTTTATGTTGAGTTTGTAATATTTGGATATTTAATTTTGGAAACCTTATATTCAACCCAGTTTAACAAGTTTTTTGTCTGGCCTAAGCACTGGAAGTAGCTGAGGAGGAAGAGGCAGGCAGAGCCAGTTACTAGTTGGCTCAGAGCCAAGCAGAGAGGTTTAATTTTTCAACCCTGAAGGTGCAGGAAAAGGACTGAGTCTTGGCTCCCCACTCCATAGTTTGGGAGAGCCCGGTGCCTCCCCACACAGCAGAAGCCACCTTTGCCAGTTGCAGCCTCTGCCTCACCACGCAATATTGTATTGGACTTTCTTTTGGCTCTCAGAACCATGAGGATGGCTGGATTTCCTTCTTAGTGCCCAGATTTACCAGCACAAGAAAAAAAAAAAACAAAGCAAAATGCTTCACTTTTCTCTGGCTTTTTTTTTTTAACTGAAGAGAGGGCAACTATAGCAAAAATAACATTTTTAAAAAATAAATCCTGAGCATGGTACTCCCCTAAGCATCCAAGCTAATGGGCTAGACTTGGAAATGAATGCTTGGCCTGCTTTTTACTGCTTTCCCCTTATGCATCTGATAGGTCCCAATTTACTTACTTTCCCCACAATAACTTTCAAACTGCTTTTTCAGCCCTCCATTCAGGTCGAACCATTTTCTATCTGAACTTTTCTTCAGACCTTCCCCCTCTTCTTTCACATACTAAGGTGGCCCTGACAATGCTACTACTTTGTGAGTTAAGTAATGGCCAACTTAAAACAATGCAGTACCTTTACTTAATAGCACAGGATGGTACTTGATGAAAATAGAACTAATCGGTCAACTACAGTGCAATTTAGTTGCTGAAAAATAGAAAGTAAAGGAAGATTGGAAGAAGAGAAAAAGAAAAGAGGTAAAGAAAGAAGGGAAATTGTTAATGAACTCCCTCTATGTGGGGTAATATGTGCTTTCGTGTTTCCCTCAATATTATCCTTAAGCAGCCTCCTTAATCTCCACCAGTGAGCCTGACTTTTGATTTATTGGGGAAGTTTAGAGAGCCCTGAATTTCTGGACTTGACAAGTCAGGTATTTTACATTTCCAGTGTAAGATTATCTGGTACACCTAAGAGATTTAAGTGGAAATGAAGTTGTATATTCATCCCAATTCTCTTCTACTGTCCTATCTACCCTCGTGCCTAAATATCTCCCTCCCAGGCCCACACCACAGTCCTGAGTTTGCCAACAAAGCCTCAGCAGCCTAAGTATGGAAGGGCTGGGGCAGAATGTAAGAAAAGGAAATAAATAATGGATGATTACTCGTCTGGTGAAAAATTGTTGCAGCAATAGCAGAATCTGCAGGAGTTCAGATGTAATTCTGCAGATGTGAAGAGATCGTGAATACAAGAGAAGTGAAAGAAAATCTGGCCATCATGAGGGGCCCCATGATTCTGAGCCCATATTCCATAGTTATCATAGAGCAACCAGAGTGATCCCACACAATTCAAACATTTGTGGTCAGAGTGTGATTTGAGGCACATGGAAATAGCCACCTGCTCAGAAAGAGGTCTCTATTGCTAGGCCTGAAATGCCCCATTCACTCAAACCTTGATGACTTCCCAGTTCCAACATCATAACACCAATGGAACCAAATTGTACCAGTCAGGTACTCAGATACCTGATTTAATCAAAGGCTTGATTAAAAGGCTTCAGGGGCAGACAGTAATGTCAGCAAGATGGTGGACTTGGAAGGTACAGTCCTTCCTTCCCCCACAGAGACACTGAGTTAATCAGTCACAGACTGGAATAACTCTGTGAGAACTCGGAAGACAGGTTGAGAGGCTACTGTACACAGCTCATTATAAAACCGAGAGTCCAGCAAAAGGGGTAGGAAAATTTGCAGCATTTGACATGCCCATCTGTGCCCTTCCTTCTATGTGGCATAGTGCTGAGCAATCGGGAAGAAATTTCCTTACACCAGAACTTCACCCTTGGGAAAAAAGGACCATGCAGTCAGTGTTTGGCTTATCTGAGGGATGCCCAAGGGGCTAGTTTTTGTCTCATCTGATAGAAACCAGTGTTGACAGCACCAAAGAAGAGTTTAGAAGTCACTAAAAATAGAGGTGAGTGACAGGTTAGAGCTGCAGGTTTACATGCAGACACCAGGGGAAGCAAGAGATCAGAAAAGGTTTGAGAGTCCTAGAGCCTCCAGCAGGTCTGATTGGTGAAGGTCTTTCCCTGCATGAAGCCAAAGACTGGAAAAGGTGGCTATATTTCAAATGCCCAAACTCCAGCAAAAGATTATAAGACATATAAAGAAGCATAGAAAAATCACCCAAAGAATCAATGTAAAAATCCAGGCTGAGCATGGTGGCTCATATCTGTGACTCTAGCACTTTGGGAGGTCAAGATGGGAGGATTGCTTGAGGCCAGGAATTCAACACAAGCTTGGGCAATATAACAAGACTCCATCTTCACAAAAAATTTTTAAAAAATTAGCTGGTTGTGATACCATGCGCTCGTAGTACCAGTTACTTGGGAGGCTGAGGAAGGAGGATTGCTTGAGCCCAGGAGTTCGAGATTACAGTGAGCTACCATGACACCATTGCACTCCAGCCTGGGTAACATAATGAGACTCTGTCTCTATAAATAGATAGATAGATAGATAGATAGATAGATAAATCTCCAGAAATCAATCCTAAAGAAATGTGATCTATGAGCTGCCCAAAAAGGTTTTAAAATAATTGTCATAAAGATGCTCGATTAGCTAAAAGAGAACACAGGTAGGCAACAAAATGAAATCAGGAAAGTGGTGCATGAATAAAATGAGATTATACACCATGATCAAGTGGGATTTATTCTCAAAATGTAAAAATAGTTCAACATACAAATATTAATCAATGTAATACACCACATTAACAGAAGGAAGGGGAAAAAACCCATTCATGATCATTTTGATGCAGAAAAAACATTTTACAAAATTCAATGCATGATAAAAAAAACATTCAACAGACTAGGAAGGAAAGGAAACTACCTCAATATAACAAAAACTGTTTATGAAAAGATGACAGTTAACTCATACTCAATGGTGAAATACTGAAAGCATTTTTTTCCTAAGATCAGAAACAAGGCAAGGATTCCCTCTCTATATTCAACATAGTGTTGGAAGTCCTAACCAAAGCAATTAGGCAAGAAAAAGAAATAAAAGGTATCCAAATTGTAAATGAGAAGTAAAATCACCTCTGTTCACAATGACATGTCCTTATGTGTAGCAAACCCTAAAGACTTCACAAAACACCTGTTAGAACTAATAAACAAATTCAGCAACATTGCAGAATACAAAATCAACCTACAAAAATAAGTTGCATTTCTATAAAGTAACAATGAACAATTCAAAAAGAAAGTTAATAAAACAATTTCATTTATAATAGCATCAAAACAGTAAAATATTTCAGAATAAAGTGAACAAAGGAAGTGAAAAACCTGTACACTGAAAACTACAAAACATTGCTGAAAGAAATTAAAGAAGATATAAATAAATAGAAAGGCATCACTTGTTCATGGATTGGAAGATTTAATATTGTTTAGATGTCCATACTATCCAAAGCAATGTACAGACACAATGCAAACCTTATCAAAATACCAATGGAACATTTTGCAGAAATAGAAAAATTCATGATAAAATTCATATGGAATCTCAAGAGACCTTGAATAATCATAATGATACAAAAATAACAAAGTTGGAGGACTCAGACTTTCTGATTTCAAAACATGTTACAAAGCAACAGTAATCAAAACAGTATGGTACTGGCATAAACACAGACAAATAGACCAACAAAATAGAATACAGAGCCCAAAAATAAACTTTCATGTATATGGTCAAATGATCTTCAAAAAGAGTGACAAAACCACTCAATGAGGAAATGACAGTCTCTTCAACAAATAGTGATGAGAAAACTAGATATCCACATGCAAAAAAATGAAGTTGGACTTTTTTCTCACACTATATACAAAAATTAACTCAAAATGGCTAAAGATTTGAGCATATTAATAAGACTAAAATTAATAAAACTCCTAGAAGAAAACATAAGGGGAAATATTCATAATATTTGTCTTGGCAGTGATTTTTTGAATACGACCCCCAAAGCAAGGCAACAAAAGCAAAGTTAGACAACTGGGACTACCTCAAACTTAACTTTTGTACATAAAAGGTCACAATCAATGGAGTGAAAAGGAAATCTACCAAATTAGAGAAAATGTTTGCAATTCATATCTCTAGTAAGGGGTTAATATCCAGACTATATAGAGAACTCCTACAACTCAACAACAAAAAAATCAGATAACTTGCTTTAAAAATGGGCAAAGCATTTGAATAGACATTTTTCCAAAGATGAATACAAATGTCCAACAAGTATATGAAAAGACCACAATGAGATATCACTTCACACCCATTAAAATGACTACTATTAAAAAAAACAGAAAATAACAAATGTTGGTGGTCATGTAGAGACAATGGAACACCTATGCACTCTTGGTGGGATTGTAAAATGGTACAACCACTGTGGTTGCATCAGCATGGAGTTTCCACCAGTATGGAGTTCCCTCAACAAATTAAAAATAGAATTACCATATGATTCAGCAATCCTGCTTCCAAAGGAATTGAAAGCAAAGTCTTGAAGAGATATTTGTACACCCATGTTAGCAACAGCGCTATTCACAACAGCCAAGATGTGGAAGCAACCCAAATGTCCATCAACAGAGGAATGGATAAGCAAAA
>CAUYSK010066243.1:0-21381 GCA_963575035.1 Avahi laniger
GGACTACAGGCATGCACCACAATGCCCGGCTAATTTTTTCTATATATTTTTAGTTGTCCAATTAATTTCTTTCTATTTTTAGTAGAGATGGGGTCTCGCTCTTGCTCAGGCTGGTTTCGAACTCCTGAGCTCAAACAATCCGCCTGCCTTGGCCTCTAGAGAGCTAGGATTACAGGCGTGAGCCACTGCGCCCGGTCCCCACTTGCTTTTCTAGTCTTCTCATACTGCTTTGTTTTTCTTTATAGCATTTCTCATCATCTGACATTTGTCATATTTTCATTTGTACAAATGTAGGCTCCATTTGGACAGGGACTTTGTTTGTTTCACTCACTTCAATGTCTCCATTCCTTGAACAGTGCCTGACACAGAAGAGAAACTCAAAAAATATTAATTAAATGAATGAATGTACATGTTCCATAGTTCAGAGTCCTAATCAAAGCCAGATCAGTAACCCCACTATATTGAGTTACTTTGTCTACCACCAATTGATTCTCTGTCCAGACTTCTACTTACGCATTTGAAAGATGGGAGAAAGCATTTCTTAGATAGGTTTAAATAGGTTAGTTATTACCATTCCCAATCCAGTTTGGAGGGACTAAAAAAGAATTGTCAGATTACCACACTGAGGTCACCAGGACTGCAATGTTTTAGAAAAACTTGCATTTTAGAATCAGCTCTTCTCAAGGTCACTGTCTAGAAACAAATGTACTCTGGCTAATTTAACCTTTAGAAACATAGACCATCATGTTATTTCGCAATTGAACTCCGGCTTCTCCTTTTCCTGAATATGATGTAACTGCCCCATCCTTTGAAGAGCATAATTTTGGATTGCTTTTCCAATAATAGTGAATTTACTCTGGGCTCCTTACAGCTGTAGACTGGTCCTGTTCTAGACCAGTCATGCACATTCACACGAGACTGACAAGGCCTCTGTCCATGAAACCAAGGAAATCAGAGTCCTGCTTTCATTTAGCAAGCCACAGGATCTTGACGGACACATGCTCTTGGTTCTTCTTCCTTACCTTCCTTACCCTGCTTAATGTGACAATAGTGATTCCTGGACACCTTTGCCAGACCTTGACTTCCTGTACCTTGATTGTGCTCTTGGTGTTCCGCATACCTCTGCTGGGGAATTAATCGTAGAGATGGCTACAGAGCCAGAAAGCCTTAGAGCTGCCCATTCCACAAAGACTGGCCCACACGCAGAGGGTAAACAATGCCAACAAAATCTCAGTATTCTCTTCATAAAGCAACAAATTTTGAAAATTATGAGTTTATTTAAGGATTTCAAATTTAGCGTATTTTACTTCAGAGAAATAAACACACTTGTCCAAGATTCTATGAACAATCACATTGTAGGCATTATACATAATATTACATGTATATAGCACGTAAGTAGTTACATGATATCAAAGACCTTTCTTATCTGAACTACACTCATTATGGAATATTACACAATTACTGTAATAATATATAAAAGGAAAACAAAATTTTAATATGAGAAACTGTTAAATGTACTAAAATTTGTGTAGATAGTACTAAATTAGCATTTCGAAAATGTTTGCTTTAACATTTGCCTTCAAGGAGATTTTTCTGCTTAGAGAAAAGATCAAATAGGCCCGTGATTAGGTTCCCAGATCTTGTGAAGTCTGACTGATGTGAACTCACTCTTGCTCTTTTCACGCATAAATTTTATGTATCAGAGCCTGGGATTCTGGGAAAGGCCACTCCCACGTAATCATGATGTCCTATTTTCAATAGCTTTCATGAGAAGGGAAACATAGAACAAAAAATACAGATAGCATAACCAACTTTTTCATGCAAAAATAGGGCTAAGAGGAGGCACGTAAGAGCTAACTGAAAAGGCAGAAATGTTCACCATGGTGGGCTTTGGGAGAGGCCAGGAGTTCCTACAGTGCTTTCAAGATCCTTCTAAGAATAAAATGTCATACTTCACATTAAAATGAAATCATTTTTTATAGACTTTGTGTGGAAAGGCCTTTCTGTTTGTCTAGCAACTAATTCCTACAAGAATTCTGAGTGTGGGGGTGCAGCCAGTGATCAAGAAACATTGGGGGACACAAAAAGCAAATGCATGGAAGGATGGCTGATTAGAAGAGTTCATCATTATCAGGATATATGATAGAGAAGTCTATTTTGGGCTTCACTTGCTCTAGCTTAGATGAATTCGTGGAAATTGTATGTATATATTTAATTTATCATGAACTATTTCAGACTTCAAAAAAAGTATAAAGAATAATAAATGCCCATGTACCCTTAATCTAGCTTAAAGAATAAAACTTTATCAATACAGTTGAAGGCCTCTGTGCACCCCCAGAGATTGCATTCCCCTCCATACAGGGGTAATTACCATTCTGAATAGAGTGTTTCTCATCCCATGCATTTCTCAGAAATTGTATTTCATGCCAACCCTGTAGAGGTTATGAACATACTTTTTCAATTCTAAAGCTCTAGGGCACTTTTTAAATGGTGCTAAAAATAACTCTTATTGCTCTAATAAGTTAATATAAAAATATTTTTAGCATAACATGAAGCTTTCCACAATATATTATTTTAAATGAGTCAACTAATTGGTAGTAAATATCCCAAGCTAAATAATAATTGCAAGTAATCTGGGGACTCTGTGGATTAAATTTATAGTTTTTATTCTACCTTATTTTAAACAACAACAACAAAAAAATCAGCCACTCAAAAGTAGAAGGAACCCTTGATTAACTGGAGCTTAGCCAATGCTCATGGCATATCTAATCAACTAACAGTAGCCAGAATGAAACACTTTAAAAGGGCTAATGACTAAGGAGTGTACTCTGTACTCTTTAAAGTGGGCAAAATTCCCAATGAACTCAGCCTTGGTGCCTGAACCTCCCTGGTTATATAACTTAGGCATGTTTTGGAGCTGTGTGAATGCTTGTTAACCAGCAGAACACCATTTAATGAATCTCTGTGCTGTTACACTCACCCAAGAGACCTTCTCTACTAGACACCAACTCCTTTTACCAGAGCAATTGATGTGCTTGGAAATGGCATTGTTTTAGGCTGGCTCAGGAAAACATGAATGGGTCAAATGAAGCACAGTGTATCTTGTGAAGGGCCAGATCAGGGATGCATTGTTGGAAACCATCAGTGAGGATAGCTGCAGTCTAGCACTTGATTTGTTGGTTTTCAGTGCCTAGGACAAAGACCTTATATTATTAACACAAGTACACAATCTTTTATCTGAAATTCTGAAATCTAATGAACTCTGAAAATTGACGATTTGTTCACAATTCAAAATATAAAAACCTTGTACTGGTTGGAACTCATTTAGTGGCAAATTATCACCTGAGCTGACATCAGACTATCTAAAATCTATTTAAACCATTTACTGTGGCTACTTGTGTCCTTCACTGCAGAAATATTAATGAATTTGATTAGAAGGTTTTGTTCCAGACCTCCTGGAAATGCTACATAATACATAGAATTACCATTCTAAAATCCAAAAAGTCTGAATTTTAGAACACGGTCAGTCCTGTGGTTTCAGGTTGGGGATCGTGGAACTATAATAGCTACCACTGATTTAAGAAAATACCGTGAGCTGGAGCTGTAAGCCCTTTCGCTATCTTATTTTACTCTCATGTTGACCCTACAATTGAGATAAGCATATTTCTGCACCTTTGCCGTTGCATTTATGTACATATAATTGAATGTTGAATAAGATTTTTTCTATTGCCATTGAATTGCCAGGAAAACCACAAATCTGAGAACATTAGATGCTAAAACTGAAGAAAACAGGTGCTTGCCAACTTAAATCTTCAAAAAAGTCTTTAGATTTATGCCCTCAGACTTGCAAAAGCTAGATTTGCTGTCCCAACCATCACCCCTATCACCAGCTTACAGACGAAAACCAAACATTCCAAAAAAAAGATCATGGTTGAGAGTTCCCTCCCATCACCTTGGTTTTGTTTTTTTTTGTTTTTTTTTTCTTTTTGCACTTTTTCCCTCCCCTCCCTCAGCCTGGGACAAGTGAGGAGGACACTAGGAGAATCGCTGGTAGATTTGTAACCTTGGAAAGGGCCTGCAAGAAGAAAAGCATCATCTCCCAGCTGAAGTTATAACGATGCTCTGAAATTGCCGATGTATCCTTTGTGCCTGTTTGAGCAGAAGGAAAAGGAAAGGGAGGGAGGCGACGACAAGGAGGGGAGAGAGAATAGTTAAGTAGCAGCCGGCTCCTTCACTGAGGTGGTAGAACAGCTGCACAGGAGATGGCACCATTTTAGGCTTAGCTGGTAAAACACGAATGGGTCAATTGACATATAGCTGTGTGTTTCGTTTTTGTTTTTGTTTTGTTTGTGTTATTGGACAGATTTCTGTTGGGCATGGCAAGGATCTGAGAGTGTCTTCTTGGCCAAGTGGACCCTGAGGAAGGCAGACAGCCTTGAGCCATCTTGGGGGTGCCCCACCCAACAGGGCTGCCTGTGGGCAAGAGGCCCCAAGATGAAAGGGCAGCAAGACTGTGTGAGGGAAAGGAGAGGAAGGAGGTGGATTTTAAAAGAATTCAGGTTAGCTTCTCTCTAGTCAGAGAACTAAACAGTGGGGAGGTGCTCTGTAAATGTCCCCAGAGAGCCCACGTATGCTCGCCTGGATGTCTGTCTCACAGACAGCACCAGCAGCCAAGAGAAGACCACATCATGAGGTGAGTAAAAAGACATTTGCCCCTTTTCAATGGCCTCCCCCTGGCCACAATGCACAGAGGAGAAAAGGACCCAGGAGCGTGTGTGTGCACATGTGCTCACTTCAGGCTTCTCTCACTTTGCTATCCACTGCTACTGCCCCTCTACCTCCCATTCCATCACGCCTTTCCCTCCATCCTTCAGAGAGAAATTGCAGTTCCTCTCTGGTTCAAGCGTGAACAAAAGAACATTGTTGCCCTCAGCACAGCAAAGCAAGCTGGAATCTTCCAGAGGAACTTGATTAAAGACAAAGGGACATAAACAAAGAAAACACAAAAGTTCACAAGTACAATGAAGCTAACAAAGTACAAGTTTCCAACCCTACAATAGCTAAACAACACCAGACTTCCGACCCTGGAGTTCATGTGCTCTCTGAGACTCCTGTCCAGTGAGACCATTTCAGATCACCTACCCTCCACACCCCTCTTTGTCTTCTTAGAGGGAAGTTGGAGGGACATCCTGGCTGGACAATAGGTGATACATACGTGGGCAAAGAAATGGTACGCTTTCTTAACTTTTGAGTCAAACAGACCTGAAAGACTTTATGAAAGTTTCTTAACCTCTCTGAGCCTTAATTTTTCTCATCTATGTAACACCAATTACACAGAGTTATGAAGTGCTCACATAAGTACCTGTGTATGGTAAGTACTCAAAAATGTTTCCTATCCGCAATGGACTGAATGTTTGTATCCCCCCAAATTCACATATTGAAATCCTACCCACCCCCCATATGATGCTATTAGGATGTGGGAACTTTGGGGGGGATAATAGGTCACGAGGGTGGAGTGCCCTCATGAATGGGATTAGTGACCTTATAAAAGGGACCCTAGAGAGCTCTCTCGTCCTATTTCTGCTATGTGAGAGGATAGTGAGAAGTCAGCAGTCCACAACCAGGAAGGGGGCCCTCGCCGGAATTGACCACGCTGGCACTCTGATCTCAGACTTCCAGCCTCCAAAACTGCAAGAAATAAATTTCTGTCATTTTTAAGCTACCCAGTCTATGATACTTTGCTGCAGCAGTCCTAACTGATTAAGTTACTATCATCATCATTGTCATTATTATTACCATTATCGACAGGAGTGTAGGAAGAAACCACCTGGGTATATCTTCCTTCTTCTCCCTATATTTATGTATCCATCTCCCCATTCTTTCTCATATTCCTCCCATCTTTATGGCTAGGTAAGAGTTATATTTCCTTACACCCGAATGTATCTAACTAATTGCCCTGTTGATCTGAATAAACTATATCATATATTTGTTGGAATAAACCATATCAAACTCATCAATCCGCTCATAGGTAAAGGTTGGCTTCTTTACCTAAAATTCTAGCCTGGCATCTGGACCTTAGTACAATGACCAAAGGTTACATCCCAGGACTAGCTGAACATTTCTCTCTGTTTCATCTCTGAAGGACATCTTTATTTCCAAAACCCAGGTGATGAACCCCCACAAGGGCAGCCACTCATCACACTTTCCCCAACTCATATGCTTGAGCCAGGTAAACCGAAGCCTGCTCACCCGCATCCAGGCATCAGACAAATTCAGGCTCAACCTCGGCTCAGTACCAAACTACTAACAGTAAATGATTAATCTTTCCAAGCTTCAGTCCCCTCTTTGTGAAAGGGTGATTACAGTATCCCCCTAACAGAATGTTCATATAGGTTAAACAAGAAAATGAACGTCAAGCACCTGATGCAGAGGCTGGGCCTAAGTACCAGAGGCACAATAAATGGTGGCCGACATCATTACTACCTGCTTATAATATCATAATTACTTTAGGTGAACAATTAAGTGGACAATTTATATCAAAGGGAAAAAGGACTGTCTTTTATGTAATCTCTACATAAAAGAGACTACATAATCCGCATAGAAACCACTTAATAAACTAGTGATTCTCAACCTTGAGGTACAAGAGTCACATGTTTACCTTTGAATCTTGATAAATGTCCTACTTACCTAAAATAGAAGTATAATTAGCACATTTATAGACCTGGGTTTCTTAATTGGTTTCTTAATTACGGTCTATCTTGATTGCCAGCTCCAATCATATGATTCAACAGAGTTCCTCTACATTTGTTGTTCTTGAAAGTTTCATGGTTAAAAGTAAAGAATCTGATTTTAACACTAATGTGTTTACATTTTATACTCACATTTACTAGCTGGGGCCACACGCTCCTGTCTGCCCTTCCTTTCTATGCAAAGTTCCTCCTGCAAAGTACAGCCATTTCTGCTCCATAGTAGGACCTAAAATGTTTGTTAAATAAATCCATAGTCATAGAATGGCTAAATGCCCCTCAGGTTACAATCTTGGATGAACAATGAGTGGGCCATACATAGGAGACACGACGTACTTTCTTTGACATATACCAGTGGGAGGCAGTGCAGTGAGTTTCTCAGTCAGACATACCAGGATTGGAGATTTGGCTCTACATGACCTGGGAAGGTCAATTAACCTCTCCAAGCCTTTGTAAAGATGGAGACAGCGCCAGCACCTACCCCCTGAGTGGCTGGGAGAATTAAATGAGTCAATCAATGGAAAGCGTACAGCTTTTAAGAGACAGTCTCCTTAGTGCTGACCTCACATCCTTTCTTGAGATTACTCCATCCTCTCTTTCTTAATTTCATTCATCTTCTAGTTTCTGACCAGGGATCTTTCCTGGCAAAATGACATCTGGAGAATCATGCTTATTTCTGAGCATTCAAAAAGGGCTTTGACCAGGACTGTAAAGGCCAGAAAACTCTCATGTGAAAAGTAGATTTTTAGACATTAGGTAAAAATTAAAGAAATGCAAATAAAGTATGAACTTTAGCTAATAATATCAGTTCATTAGCTGTGACAAATGTTCCATAAAAATGTAAATAATAGGGGAAACTAGGCGTGAGGTATGTGTGAACTCTGTAATATTCTTGCACCTTTTCTGTCAATCTAATACTATTCTAAAATGAAAAGTCTATTAATTGTTAAAATATCTATCAATATCAAAACCATAAAAACTAAAATGTACATGTATATTTATAATTTATTTCTATATTTACATAATAAGAAATTATCAGAATAAAAGTAGAAAGAAATTTTTTAGGCCAGGCGCGGTGGCTCATGCCTGTAATCCTAGCTCTCTGGGAGGCCGAGGCGGGTGGATTGTTTGAGCTCAGGAGTTCGAAACCAGCCTGAGCAAGAGCGAGACCCCGTCTCTACTAAAATTAGAAAAGAAATTAATTGGACAACTAAAAATATATAGAAAAAATTAGCCGGGCATGGTGGCGCATGCCTGTAGTCCCAGCTACTCGGGAGACTGAGGCAGGAGGATCGCTTGAGCCCAGGAGTTTGAGGTTGCTGTGAGCTAGGCTGACGCCACGGCACTCTAGCCCAGGCAGGCAACACAGTGAGACTCTGTCTCAAAAAAAAAAAAAAAAAAAAGAAATTTTTTAAATGGGCCTTTTGCCAGGAATAAGGAACACACTGGGGAGATGATAATGCTGATTACTTTCTTAAAATATTTGCAAGTCTCTTTTGTGTGGAAGATAAGATATATGCTGTATAGTTCCCAAGACAGAAATAATGAGCAGAAATTACAGATGACCCACTTTTACCTCAGGCAATCCATGATTAAAACTGTATAGACACACACAGAATGGACACACTATGAAGTTGTCCATGGAGAAGGCAGATGATCACCCATTGGGGGGTGTTGCCATGAGTGGATAGGAAGTTGCACTTGATAAAATTGCATGTATTTTATGACCATCTGCTTATCCTAATGTCCATCTGGCCTACCTTGACCTTTTCTACCTTCGTCCTTTTGGTACATTAAGTTTTAGATTTGGAAGGGACTTCACAGACCATCTAGTTCTTATCTAAGGTATGGATTTTCTGACAGTCTTCTTGGCCTCCCGTATTATTTGCGAAAACATCACTATGAATCCCACTGTTGAGCTTAGATCACCATTCTTTGTTCTTTTCTTACTCTGGCTCAAGATCTCATCTAAGGTTTTCCCTGCTTTAACAACCTGTTTGGACCCACTTCTCCAGCTCTCCAGAATGCTAGAGATTTATTCTTGTTCTCCTGCTGTACAACTGAAGCTATGGCTGGTCCAGCTGCCCTGTACAGGCTTGTGAATCTGGTAGGCAACAAGGAACAAAAAACCACCTGATGGATTATTGCCCGGGCCCTGACGCTGACATCCAGTCTCAGTAATTATTTTCATGCAACACATTACCCAGGTCAGGGTCTTATATACATTGCACAAATGGGTCCTAGAAGTGAAACACAAATGCGACTTGAAAAATGCACCATGCCTCACAAAACATATAAAGTGCGCCAAACCACAACAATCTAAGATGTCCTCTGCGTTCCCCAAGCACTTGGCCTGGGCTTCCATTAGCTTTCCTCTCACTATATTTTCATTCTTTTATTTACATCTGCCCACTCCTTCCACTTTTCCTTAAGAGCAAAATTACTTTTGTTTTTCTTTGTATGTCCAGTGTTTACCCTTAACCTGGGCAAAAAATAGGCACTGAACAAATAAGTATTATTTAAATCCAGATTATTATTCACAACAAAATTACAAACAGAACTTTAAGGAATACATGTGTTGATGATTCATTCTTAGCCATCATATCTGTATGGGGGAGCCTCATGTGAAACAAATCTCCATAACACCCCTTCCTTTGTGGTGAGAAGAGTCTATATAACTGTGTGCTGGGCAGCCAGGGTCACAAATGGTGACATAGGATTACAGGGATCCAGGTGATGGGCATGGCAAATACTGTTTGCAAAGAGGAAAATCAACCCCGTTAAGCATTTTCAGTTAAGAATTCTTTTAATTACTAAAACAATACAGGAATTTAGTTTCTTATAAACATATATATGTGCTATAGATAAAGCCAAAGTCCTCTTAAAACATCACATCCATCCTGATCCCAGCACTACTTTTTCAAAGGTATTTGCTATCAGTTTACCATGCATCCTTCCAGATTATTTTTATATATTTATATACGTGTATTTAGGTATGTGGGGAAAATATAGTACTGTTTTGTATATGTGTTTGATATAAATTTAATCATTAGTAAGTATCTTTAGACATTCATAGTAACAAATAAAAAGTTTTGCATGTGAAATACAAATGGTAAAGATTACACAAAAGATGTTCATTTACTTGGCTCTGTTACTTAACCTGTGTTAAGAATTGAGCATACTCAGAACATGTGTGTATTTTGCATATAACATGTTAATACTAGTAAATATAAATCTATATTACATTAACCTTATATTCCCAAAAGATAATAAACAATTCCCATTATAGCTCAGAGGAGAGTTGTGATGATTAATGAGATAATTCATAAAAATATTTCAGCTCTTTAGAATGCAAAAGCTAAAAATAAAGCAATATGCTTTAAGTGATCAAAAACACCTAAATGCACAAGCTGTATATTGTCTTTAGTGGAAAAATAATTATTACCTTATATTCAAAAGGCCTGTATATAGCCATAAAGTTCTTATTTAACACTAGAGAAATCATAAGTGTATATACCACTTCTTTCTTATTTACCTACATAAAACTCTAATTTGCCTGTGTAAATGGGTCATCTTTATATGTAGAATTTCATATTTTATAATAGGAAAATCACATTCATGCTCAATAATTTGTTTTTAGTGCCAATTTGAACTTTTTCCAACCAGACATTGAGAATGGACTTTTGAAATGTATGATGAAAAAGTATCAAGGAATGATGAATCGATGCATTCACAGTTGGAAAGTAGTAAGTGTTTGTGGTTGTGAACTATATTTGCTATTAAATTGTGTTTTAAAAGCTGCAAAAGGCTTTTAGAAATGCAATTAATATGCACATTAATAAGCATTCCAGGAAATCACCATCTCAATATGGAAAAGTAATGTGAATAAAACACATAGTCAATTTAACACTATGTTTATATATCCCCTACCTTATGTGTGAAGGCGTTGTCTGTCATAAACATGGCTAGAATAGGCAATGTACATTTATACCCAGCTAAGAGTTAATTCTTTCCCTACTTAATCATCCTAACAGAGGCACATTGTAACCAATCTTCCTGGTATTGGGTCATTATCCTGTGCTCTCTTCAGATACACTGATGTTTTGATGGCATATCTTAAGAGGATAATTTTTACTAAGGGAGAGACTAGGCTAGAGGAGGCTACGGTGAAATTAGCCCCCAGGTTTTCTGCCAGAGAATGTACTAGTCAGAGTTCTCCATAGGATATATACACACATACATAGAGAGAGAGCAAGAGAGAGATTTAAGGAACTGACTCAAGCAATTATGGAGGGTGGCAAGTCTAAAGTCTGCAGTTCAAGTGTGAAGGCCATCTCCAGCCAGAATTCCCTCTTGCTCGGGAGAGGTCAGTTTTTTGTTCTATTCAGGCCTTTTACTGATGGAATGAGACCCATCCACATTACAGAGGGTAACCTGTTTTACCCAAAGTCCACCAATTTAAATGGTAATCTCTTCCAAAAACACCTTCACAGAAACATCCAGAATAATGTTTGATCATGTATGTGGGCAGCATGGCCCAGCCAAATTGACACATAATGGAGAATCTGACACCATGGCAGGAGAGACTTTGGCGGCTTCCCATAAGGAAACAAGAGCATCTGCTGATGTAGCCGGTCAGCAGGCCATTGGAGAAAATTTTGAAATGCATGAAAACTAATTAGCTCCTGCTTTCAACATGAAGGCTACTGTCCTGACAAGCCCCTACGTGTCCTGGATCTTCTCTTTTAAAATCACTTCTCATCCCGGAAACATAAAATAGCTCCCACTTACTATCTCAGTGAATCTTTACAGCAACCTTTCGAAGCATATTTTATTTTATTTCTTAATTTTAGAATTTATTTAAAACAAAAACAAAAGCAGATCTCATGAGAAACAAAATATTGTAGTAGAAATTTCCCTGGACTGGGAGTGAAGGCAGTGAAGATGATGATGATGACAATGATGGCCAGGCACTGTGACAAATATTAAGCATACTTTATTCCTTCCATTTATTCAAGAGAAAATTAGGGCTCAGAGAGCAGCTGGCCCGAGGCCACCTAGCTAGTAAGTAGCAGATGCAGTCTCAAAGTCAGGCTTCAGACAGACTTCAAGTTTCATGCTCTTACTCCCTAGAGCAACAACTGTCCTCGCTTCATCTCTGTTTTCATTGCTGCAGAGAGTTTTATTGGAAGCCTGTGGCAGACTGCTAGTTGTACTACCCAATATCCACTCTCGTCTTATTCTTTAATGGGTAACAGAATCACTATTTTATTTGGGCAGCAGTGTGCCCCTCTGAAAGATTACAGTTCCCCAGAGAATAAGTTCAGGCCAATGAGATGTAAGCAGAAGTTGTTGAATGATCCCATATATCCTATACCCCCCACTCCTTCTTCCTATCTGGAAAATGGACGCAATGGCTTGAGTATGCACAAATGTAGCCTGATCTTTGACTGTAGTCGCTAACACAAGGAATAGATTGGAAGAAAATAGACCATAAGCCTATTACATTTTTTTAAATAAACTTTTTATTTTGAAATAATTTTAAATTTGCAGAAAAGTTGTAAAGATATAATACAAAAAATTCTCATACTTTGAAAACATTATGCCATGTGAAAGAAGCCAGTCACAAAAGGCCACATATTGTTTGATCCTGTTCCTATGAAATATCCAGAATAGGCAAATTCATAGAGATGGAAAATGGATTAATAGTTGTTAGGGTTTAGGGAGGAGGGAGAGTGGAAATTAACTGCTTAATGGATACAGGGCTCCCTTTTTGGGGTTATAAGATGTTCTGGAATTGGACAGTGATGATGGTGCATAACACTGCGAATGCACTAATTCCACTGAATTACTGAATTGTACACTTTAAAATGGTGGGTTTTATCTTATGTGAATTTTACTACAATAAAGAAAAGTTCCCACGCTCCTTTCAACCAGCTTCCCCTAACAGTAACTTCTTACTTTGCCATGGTACATTTGTCAAAACTAAGAAATCAACACTGGAACAATACTAGTAACTAAAGATTTCTTCACTGTTGTACCTTTCACATTCTCTTCTTTGCTGAAACAGTGTTTTGATTGTAATTACCTAGTTTATTCCCCCAGCTACTATATCCAGTGTGCTTTGTGGTGGAGATAATTTGTCTTTTAATTTCTAAAATCACAAAGGGTCACACCCAGACGTGATGGTGAGGAATGCATCTAAAGATCCTGGAATTTTTTTGAATGCAGTAACCGGAGGAGACCTTGGGAAAGGGGGGAGTATTCTATGTATGAGGAGAAGAGTGTTTAGAAGTTGGATCATCAAAGGAACAGACTATACCAGAGACCACTAGTTGTATACCCAATATCCAAGCTTCTCTTCTTCCTGGCTCCAGGACCCTGATTTAATTTGGGGTGACAATTTACCGACCTAAAAATCTTCATTTCCTGTCTTTCCTGGTAGCTAGATGTGGCCATTTGTCAAAGTTCTGCCAATGAGATGTAAGCAGATATTCTTAGGTGGCGCTCCCTAGAAAGTTCCTTAAAATAGGGGCAAACAGCTGGCTCATGCCCTTTGCCCTCCCCCTCCCTTCCTTCTGTTCTCTGCTGGAATGTAGATGAGATGGCTGGAATAAGGAAGGCAGCCATGCACCAAGGATAGTGTACTTGGGTCCCTGATGACTTTGCAAAGTCATTATTCCAGCCCTAAACTGTCATGTCAAGATTTATTTTATTAGAGAAAATAAACAATTAATATGTTTAAGCCACTGTACTTGAATCTCTGTTGCCAACAACTGAGCCTAATCCTGAATGATATAAGGGTATAGATTGCTTGGGGTTAACCTCGAATGTGCATGGAGAGAAATTTTCCAAGCTCACAGGGGAGATTCAGGAACTGTCAATAATATTGTCTCCATATTACAGAGCAAGCTGTGAAGGGAGAGACTACAAGTGAGGTGGTTTAGTGAAGATTTTATATTTGAGTTCCAATTAATTCAGTGATAGTCGCAATATAGACAGATTTGACTCTGAAGTCAATTCCCAAACATATTTAATATCATTCATTAAATATTTTATTCCTCTGATGAATAATTGTGATGCTTACAGGAGACAGTAGATTTTTGACAATTTTTCTAGCTGAGAATAGATGCAAAAGATTCCTTTCGCTAATGTTCCTAAGATGACTTCAAAAGCCCAGGTTTTCAGCCAGGCGTGATAGTGGCTCATGCCTATAACCCTAATACTGTGGGAGGCTGAGGCGGGAAGATCCCTTGAGCTCAGGAGTTTGAGACCAGCCTAAGCAAGAGCAAGACCCCCATCTCTACTAAAAATAGAAAAAAAATGAGCTGGGCAACTAAAAATAGAAAACATTATCCTGGCGTGGTGGCACGTGCCTGTATTTCCAGCTACTGGGGAGACTGAGATAGGATTCCTTGAGCCCAGGAGTTTGAGGTTGCTGTGAGCTGGGCTGATGCCACCGCACTCTAGGCCGGGCAACCGAGTGAGACTCTGTTTCAAAAAAAAACCCAGGTTTCAATCCTTATATTTTTATTTTTTATAGTTTGTGATTATAGGACAATGAGTTGTGTGAACAAAATACTGAAGTCAGTTTTGTTTCTTTTTAAATTCTTATCACTACTTTTAGCTCTTAGTAGCTATGATTTTCATCTTTTCATATTTTGCATTCCACAAACCATTTTATTCACAAAGACTTTTTAAAAATCCATCTTTTCTGGGAAAGACATTTTTATGTCCACAGATATTTTGCCTTACGTCTATAGCAGTATCTAAGGAAAAAATTGCATTAATAGTGGGGTGGGTGAATTCTGTCAGAAAGAAAAGTAATTTTCACAGACCCTTGTTCTACGTAAGTCTAGACAAATTACATGTATACCTTTGATTGAGCACTGCTTTTCTATAGCATCAAAGAAGTTGGATTGAGAAATGACCAAGCAGATATGATACACTGTCTAGAAGGCAACTTGAGTCAACACAGAGTCAATCTGTTTGTGTTGGAAAACTATATTGATTTAGGGGTAAATATTAGTTAAGATGCTTTTGGGTGCCAGTAAAAAAAAAAAAATCAAATAACAAGTGGCATTTAAAAATAGTTTATTTTTATCACACAACAAAAGTCTAAATTGGCTTTTCTGCAATTTCTCGACCTTCATCCTCATTGTCACAAAATGGCCTCCTGGGCTTTTAGCATCATGTTAAAAACAGAAAGGCTGGGGATGTAGGGTGTGGGGGGATGGGGAGAAGCTTTTCTTTCTTTTATTTTTTCCCAGAAATTCTCAGTAGACTTCCCCTTACATCACAGAGCAGAGCCGGAGTCACAGGGGATGCTGGGAATGCAAGTACTTAGCATTTTCTGTCTCTGCTGTGGAATATAGATAGCCCTGCCAGCAAGGAAGGCAGGGGGTGGGGAAAGACTGGGAAGGTGGCCAACGCTGTCTGCCACAGGGGCCTTGTAGCTATGGTCACTGCATGTGCCTCGCACATTTCTTACAGCCAATGAGCTAAAGTATGGAGGGTGTGAATGTCACACAGGGTGGGAGGAAGAGGAGAGGGTGGAAAACACGTGGCTGGTATAGAATGGCAGGCAGCTGAATGTTGAATATCAACATTCAACATTCAATTGAGCTCCCTCAGAAATCAATGGATTTTTTTTTTCCACTCTCTGAAACCTCACATATATTGAAAGGGATCTTTCTGTTGGGATTTTCCCTCTAATGGTTCGATTGGAAACTTATCTCCTATTCATTTGTTCAAAATCGTTATTCAAGATCTCTCTTGCACTACTCTAGGAATAGGGTCATTAGACAGTTAGGAATTTATGGTTAGAAATCCAGAAGCCAATAGCTACAACATTGTTTACTCTGCTTATTAAAGATAATATAATCTCTCATTTGCATTTATTAATGAAGACAGCTCCCCTCACCTTTACAGAATCCCAAGAACGATGCCATGCCAGGTTTTGGTTTCATTCAGCAGAATTCCAACTTCCCAGCAGCCTCCCAAGAGCTATTTTCAGTATTTTCCTTAGAACAAAACAGTTAATGCATAGCAAAACAAGAGGGAGTCCTCTGGTCATTGGATATTATAAAGTGTAGACAAAAATCTTTTGTTTTGTTGTTTTTAATAAAAGCATGATAATGTACATCCTAATCAAATTTAAAAGGTTGGCATTTGAATATTTTTAATTAGAAGGACTAGTGCATAGTGCCACATTTAGTCAGATCTAGAGTTCCCATTTCAGGCTTAAATAATAAATGTGGGCATTATTACCTTTTACAATACACCATTGATAGAACACCAACTTTAAAGCCAATTAAAGGTTGGCACTCTTCCTACCATTGGCGAAGTAACACTTGTTAACAGTTCCCCTTGTGACACGTTTCAGCATAATCACTGATTTCTGGAAACCTTATTTAGCACTTACGGATATTTTGAAATCTCTAATGAATTTCTTTTTATAGACATTTTTACGTTTTACTCTAATTTTTTAAAGGTGTTCAGGTAGTTTAATTTTATACACTCAGATGGTGCATGTACCCAGATATTTATAAGTGAAAGACAAAATGTCAGAGTATGTAGAACTGGACTCTATAAATAATAAACAGTTTGCTCATAATATTCAGACTTTAATGGTTACATTTTTGAAATCTAATTGTGCCCAAATTCATTCAGAAAAATCCCATGTTAGAATCTGAATATGCAGATACCCTTCTGTTTAATAAATTACAAGTTCTTGTAATTTAAAAAACTGGTTAGAAAAAAACTAGTTAGAATCAGTAAATTCTTTCACAGTTATTTACTTGAAATAAAAATGTTTTGGAGGTTAGTAAAGTCTTTTTTCATTTCATATGGAAATAATTTGATAAGCTTGGCAAAGATGTGAGAAACATAAAAATGAACTAATAACATTCAAGTTATTTTAGCCTTGAGTTTCTAACACCAAACAGAGAACTAGTTTTCATCAGTTAAAGAATGGCATTATTGTATGCCATGCAAAATGCTAATGCAGACATGAACAATAGCTAGTTCTCATTTAAGTTTTATAATCTGGCATACTTCAAGTAGATAAACATTAATTCAAGATGACCCAACATATCCAGATACTGAATATTAGAAATTATATAACATTAAACCAAGATTATAGAAGGCACCAGATAGTCAATATTAGAATAGGTAATATTAATACAATATGATACAATGTATCCAGATATTGGCAGAGGATTGATTCAGGTGAATGTAAATGATCTTCAAAAAAATCATCGACCTTGAGAAGCTGCTTACATTATTTTTGTTTTCTGTAACCTAGTCACGCATAAATTAGTACCATGGTAGAAGATCAGAAAGTCATAAAAGCCAAATAATTTAACATGTCTTTTTCTTTAGTCATCTACTGTTGTTACAAGTTTAATTAAGTACATACTGTTTAGTTTGGTTTAATAAACAGAAAAACTCTTCTGAGGGCATTTACTAGCTGTTTAGGGATAAGCTGTTTTTTAATTTAGAGCAAGACATAATTGAAAAGTTTGCAAATGAGGTTGATGAGGGTGAAAAATCAGAAACAACTGCCATAAATAAAAATTAAGATGCTTAAATAAATTATTTCTTTAGGCTGGTATGGCTGAGACTGTTGGTTGCCTACCCATATTCATTCACCTTTATTTCTTAGTAAAAGCCTTATTTCACTCAGGGTGGCCACATATGCAGCAAAAAGACTACATTTTCCAGCTGTCCTTCAAGTTAAGTGTAGCCTCATGCCTAAGTTCTGGCTGATGAGATGGAAGCAGAGCTGGGCTTCTGAGAAGGCACCCTCCAGGGAGCTGGTTCAGTCCAGAGGGGTGACTCTTCTGCACTTCTCCCTTTTTCCTTTCTGCTGATGTTGAATTCCAGCAGTCAATTTGGATCATGAAGTGACCGTAAGGATGAAAGCCCCCGTATGAAGGGGCAAAATGATAAAAGGAGTCCAAATCCATGGAGACTGGAAGCATGCTAGCTTCCTGGGCATGGATGCTGGGCAGTCACACAAGGACCCATGCTCAGAAAGGCCCCACTTGTGGTTTCTCTATTGTCACAATCTTGAAATTCTTAACAATGGTATCTTTGAAATTGTGTTATGTAAGTGATGCCTGCTAGAACAATGAAACATATATGTGAGAAGGAATGCGATCAGCAGGTTTGTTGTTTCTTGTTGTCCATTTGCATATGGCCCCATGAGCATTGCATTCCAGAGGAACCACAATTAGCTCAGTGAAACTCAAAAGAGTATACAAGGAAAAGTGTTACATCTGGGACTAATGAATTGGGGTGCTGACAGCCCCAAGAGGCCACACCGTCCATTTGAACTACAACTTACTACGCAGAAAGAAGGCAACAGCATTTCTAGCAACACAATCAAGGAATCCTGTTGTATCATTTCTTACTTATGTTACTTCCCTGTAGTAGTCAACAACTTACTCTGAAAATGATGACATAGAAGAAAAAGGAAAGATAGCTAACCCATACTTCCTTTTAATTTTAGTCCTTTCTTACTCATCATTAAGCCAAAGGTAGAGAGTGTTGGTAGAAGATGCTCATATCCAGAAATGAAATAAAGACAGCTAATTTCATTTTGTGCAATGTTTTCACTGTTGTGGTTAAGGACAGTTGCTCTGTTGCCTGGGCCAGAGAGCAGTGGCATCATTACACCTCATTGCAACCTTGAACTCCTGGGCTCAAGCAATGCTCCCACCTCAGCCCCCCGAGCAGCTGGGTCTATAGGCATGTGCTACCATGCCCTGGTAGAGATAGAATTTTGCTGTTGCCCAGACTGGTCTCAAACTCCTGGCCTCAAGCAACCCTCCCACCTCAGCCTCCCGAAGGATTACAGGCATGAACCAACATACCTAAACTTTTAATGGAAAATTTTTTCCTACTTTTTGAACAAAGGGCCCCTCATTTTCATTTTGCTCTGAGTTCTACAATTATGTAGCTGGCTTTGATTTCAAGTAGCCAACACACCATCCCTGAATTGCCTACTTTTGTGTTCGAATTATTATTTCGTTTTAGCCATATCTAATCCTGACACTTAAGTATACAGTATAGCCACTTAAGTGCTGCTAAGAAAGGATATCTCATTATTTGGAAAACTTTTATTAGGTTTAAAAAACAGTGGGTTCTTAATCTTTCACAGGATTAGAGTTTTTTAAAAAGTGGGTTATGAACAGTATTTTTTGCTGTTTATTTAAAACAAAATACACAAACACATAGCACACATAGATTTAAAAAAAAAGATTGGAAATAATTACACCAAAATGTTCATAGTATTTGTCTCTGAGGGTTGGGATTATTGGTGTTATTCATTTTATTTCTGTATGTGTGATCTGTTTTCTTCAGTCATCCTAAAATGAATATTTATTACTTATTTAATTAGATAAAATTTAGAAAATTTACAAATGAATCCTGAACCAGTATGAAATTTACTATTGAATCTAGAAAGTATGTAAAACTTAGCCCCATGTAATTTTTTTAATGATTTCCTTAATTTGGGGTTTTCAAATTATAAAAATGATATAGGCTTTTTGTAACAACTGAAATAATACAAAGTTATGTTAAAAAAAAACCTCACAATTTTGCCTAGTATAGTGGAGTGCACCTACTCAGGAGGTTGATATGGGAGGCTCACTTGAGCCCAGGAGTTCAAGTCCCACCTGGGCAACATAGTGAGACCCTGTCTTTAAAATAAAAAAACAACTATTTGGCTGGGCGCGGTGGCTCACGCCTGTAATCCTAGCACTCTGGGAGGCCGAGGCGGGCGGATTGTTTGAGCTCAGGAGTTCGAAACCAGCCTGAGCAAGAGCGAGACCCCGTCTCTACTAAAAATAGAAAGAAATTAATTGGACAGTTAAAAATATATAGAAAAAATTAGGCGGGCATGGTGGCTCATGCCTGTAGTCCCAGCTACTCGGGAGGCTGAGGCAGTAGGATCGCTTGAGCCCAGGAATGTGAGGTTGCTGTGAGCTAGGCTGACGCCACGGCACTCACTCCAGCCAGGGCAACACAGTGAGACTCTGTCTCAAAAAAAAAAAAAAAAAAAAAAAATCCACACAACAGGCCAATTACATCGCTTGGCTGGAAGGTAGGGCAGGACAAACACATCCGTGCTTTTGTGTTTTTGTGCAGCTGAGGCTGAGAACCTCCACTGTGGAGGCATTTGAAGCAAGAGGACTAGGTTGAGCAGAGGCCTATAGGAAGGTGGGAGCCACGACTGTTTGAGGTCTTGGTCACAGGTAAATAGGCACAGGTAGAATGACCGGCTCATCATGGGGGTTGCATTTTAACTGATACACCAGGGTATGGACAAGTAAGAACTAGTATACTGTGTACAAGAAAAAAAATCCTTACCTAAAGCTAAATTACTAGGAAATATTTGCTAGTGGGACAGAAACAATGTCTCGATTGGTATCTAAGGGGCGTTTGTCATAAATGAGCATGCCAGTCCGGTGTGAGGTTTGCCATTGAGGTTAAACATCTCTGTTAGCCTGGCTCTCTGGCAGTCATTGGAACAGAGAGGGCAGAATGCTCAACATCGTTCTAGCACATTCTTACGTAGAGACTAGCTGGCATCATTTTATTTTCCATCATATACTTTGTAATAAAATACGAATCAATTATTATGTGATGAGACTTTTCTCCATAGGCACTTAGCACAGAGAATCAGCAGCTTATAAGGAATCACCTAAAATTACAGTTTTTCATCTACCGCTTTCCGGCTTCTGTATAACCCCAGAATCCAGAGACTCATCGGTCATGTGCAGTCAAATTTCTACATAGCAGCCAGTACCATTGCTTCACTGTTCCTTCTCCGGAAGGGGCTTAAAGTCTGAGAGGGCAAATCCTGTACGATAAAAAGACAGTGACAGTTGGTGTCATTAAAAGATCCTCAAGCCTTCTGGTCTGTAAATGGACACCTTATCACAATCAACCTTCACTGCAAAGAATTTCCTCCACAGCCAGGTTCGAGATTTCTCTCTAGGTATTTAATATGTTATTTTATTTATTTTTTCAGGGACAGGGTCACACTCTGTCGCCCAGGCTGGAGTGCAGTGGGGTGATCGTAGCTCACTGCACCCTTGAACTCGTGGGCTCAAGCGACCCTCCTGATACTGGCGCCAACCACCAACCCGCTGGGGGAGAGGGTTCTTGCCCTCCATGCAGGGAGGAATTCAAGCACAGGGGCCAGCGTGAGAGGAAAGAGTTCAGACAGGAGATATGAGCAAAAGCAGAGGGGTTTACTGAAGGCAGAGTACGCTCTTAAGGAAAGGCAGAGAAGTGGACTGGTCAGAGAAGGAACAGGCCACCCCAGGGTTAGGGTCTGTTTTTTTTTGTTTTTTTTTTTTTGAGACAGAGTCTTGCTTTGTTGCCCAGGCTAGAGTGAGTGCTGTGGCATCAGCCTAGCTCACAGCAACCTCATACTCCTGGGCTCAAGCAATCCTCCTGCCTCAGCCTCTGGAGTAGCTGGGACTACAGGCATGTGCCACCATGCCCGGCTAATTTTTTCTATATATTTTTAACTGTCCAATTAATTTCTTTCTATTTTTGGTAGAGACGGGGGTCTCGCTCTTGCTCAGGCTGGTCTCGAACTCCTGAGCTCAAACAATCC
>CAUYSK010066251.1:0-20044 GCA_963575035.1 Avahi laniger
GTCTCTACTAAAAATAGAAAGAAATTAGCTGGACAACTAAAAATATATAGAAAAAATTAGCCGAGCATGGTGGTGCATGCCTGTAGTCCCAGCTACTCAGGGGGCTGAGGCAGAAGGATTGCTTGAGCCCAGGAGTTTGAGGTTGCTGTGAGCTAGGCTGACGCCACGGAACTCTAGCCCGGGCAACAGAGTGAGACTCTGTCTCCAAAAAAAAAAAAAGAAAAAAGAGATTGCAAACCCAGAAGCTGTGAGAGGTCCTGTGCGAACACCTTTGCTAAAACAAGCTACGCACTCACCACAGAGCTACCCCGAAGGTGGGAGAGGTTGCGTCCTCAATTGCAAATGGCCGAAACCAAGATCCACAGCTGTTTGGGGGGCTGAGTCACCCACAATGACCACTGCCTTCATTACTCTGTGCCCTGGGCTTATCGATCATCTCTGAAAAGATAAATTTCCTTCCTCTGATTTAAAAAAAAACTAACCATTCTAGGTCCTCCCTGAACCCGATGCTTCCCCAGTTGCCCGAATCTACAGGTGGAGACACCCAGGTGGTCTTCGCCATGCTGGGGGCCCATAACAGGGGCTGGGGCAAGAAAGTGGGGAGGGGGTTCCTGCAGCACAGGCAGAAGGGGGCTGTGTTCCTGGGGGCTTGGAAGGAAGACTGGGCCATTTAGAGGAAATGAGGAAAAGGCCCAGCAGTGGCAGTCATACCAAGCCGAGGACCCCACTAATGCATTTATCAGCTGGAAGTAGTTCAAGGGAGAGGAAAAAAGTTGCATATAAAAGACTTTCACTGTGTTCGAAACACTGAGTCGTGTTCCCAGGGCCAGTGGGTGCCACGGGGAAGTTAGAAGTTGACACCCAAGCCCCTAGTATCAGCGTCCTTGGAGTTCATTAGATGTCCCGTCAGCCTCCTTCCCGAGGCCCTGCTTCTGCTTTCTGGAAGGCACCCTGTGGGGCCCTGGGCCCTGACCTCTGGCCTGGTGCGGTGCCCGCAGAAGGGGCTCGGCTGTGAGGCCCCTTGAACTGTGACCTGCTGTCTCCTGTCACAGAGGGGGCGCTGGATGAAGCGCACTGGTCGCAGTACTACCCTGACTGCGGGGGACAGAAGCAGTCACCCATCGACCTGCAGAGGAGGAACGTGCGGTACAACCCTTCCTTGAAGCCACTCAACCTGACAGGCTACGACGCCCAGGTGGGCGAGTTCTCCATGACCAACAATGGCCACACAGGTAAGGGCGGGCGAGCCCTGGCGGTCCACAGGGGAAGGCAGGTGACAGGCACACCTGCCGGGAGTGGCCTGCACAGAGCCTCAGAGCTCCAGACCTCAGCGTCAGGCACTGAGGCTCTGAGGCCTGGAATCCTGGTGGCTTTTCCATAGCCGGGCAGCCTCTGTCCATACATTCGTCCCCGCTGTCCCCTTCCCGCCGCGTTATCCTCTCGCCCGCGCCCACTCCGACCCGCCCAGCAGCGCCAGGCAGGACAGGCCATGGTGCTGAGGCCACCTTCCCACCTGTGTCTTCTGTTCATCTGTGCCTTGCGCTGGTTTTCCACATATATATTCATATATATTCATTCCATATATATATTAATATATATTCCATATATATTCGTATATATTTATAATCCATATATATTTCGTATATATTGAGTCTGATTAGCTCGAAGCTCCTGACAGGTAGGCCCAGTATTTCTCCAAGGTTTCAAAAGAAAGCTCTAGTTTTGTTCTCTACTAGAAAGGGGATGAAGGTCGGACAGGAAAAGCTGGGTTGCGGGACCCCACTTTGGGAGTCCATTCTGGGCAGCTGTAAAATGCACGCTTTTTGTTTGCAGAACATCTTCCTGGTGTCCCAAGTGGGCTCGTCTGCTCTGAGCCTCCTGGGACCCCAAGAGGGGGCATGTGTTAAGTGGGAAACCTGAGGTCTCAGGGGGCCGAGGGACTCACTCAAGGTCACACGGTCTCTAACGGCCAAGCTGGACCCAGACCCCAGATGTCTATTCCTTGGCCACATCCTCCTTGGACACCTCGAGCTCTCACTCCATCACTCCCACTGGGTCGGGTGAGTTTCCTGCCTGCCGCACAGGTGTGTGGAAATCACTGGACTTGGTTTCGCTACTTGCACAGTCAAGAAAATAAATCCAATTGCCCTTTGTGGGGCTGGAAAAATAGCAAGTGGGAGAAGTCATGTCTGTAATAGGGCTCAGGCATGTGTGGCCAGGAGCCCACAAACGCACAAATATTTATTCATTTATTTTTAGAGACAGGGTCTCAATCTACTGCCCAGGCTGGAATGCAGTAGCCTAGATCCTAGCTCACTTCAGCCTTGAACTCTCAGGCTCAAGTGATCCTCCTGCCTTAGCCTCCCGGTACTTACAGGTGCTCACCACCATGCCCAGCTCATTTTTCTATTTTTCTGGAGCGATGTGGTCTCGCTATGTTGCCCAGGCTGGTCTCAAACTCCTGGCCTCAGGTGATCCTCCTGCCTTGGTCTCCGAAAGTGCTGGGATTACAGGTGTGAGCCACTGTGCCCAGCCTTACACAAATATTTAATGAAAGCCTCATTCTTATCATTAATGTTGAGCTCCTATTTCCAAAGTTTACTCTGCGAAGCTTCCAGCAGCTTGGCAAGTGGGGGAGCTTTCCTCCCGTTCTTGTCCTTGGTGGAAGGGATGGAGCAAAAAGGCCAAAGGCAGAGGAGAAGCTTTGTTAACCCACCTGGACAGTCACGCAGGAGTGACGATTGAGGATCTCTGTGGGTACCACCTGCTGAGCACCTGCTGCGTTCAGGGCTCTGTGCAGGCCCAGAAGAGGGCGGGTGTAAAGGAAGAGCCCAGCTTCCCAGGAGCTGGCGATGGCTCCCTCCTCCCAGTTTGCAGAGGACCCAGTGCCTTCCTCCTCTGGGCTGTGTTTGGATCTCCGTAGGCCGAAAGCCTATTCCGGTGGGGTCCCCACCTCACACTACAGCGTGTCAAACATATTAGAATGCACCCAAAGTTCACATTAATTATATTTTCTGATGTCAAATATGTTGAAAGATTTTTATAATTTAGCTTTTGAAATTATTTGGCTATACTCTTTACAATGGGCTATATTTTAGCAAGCTTGGAACACATTGGGAATTCTACTGAAGGAGAAAAAACCTAATCTACAAATTTTAAACTAATGAAATTTTGATGAATACCAAATTTAACAAAAAAGTTGTCATGATTTGTTAATTTTGATCTTCTAGGTTTCTTTTTATGTCTTGGAACACATATATGTTATTGTTCTATATTATTATATATTTTAATAGACTCTATTTCTTAGAATTGAGCAGAGAGTAGGGCCCCTTTTCCCGGCTGCCCCTCCCCTCAGCACCCCACGCCAGAGTGGAACATTCTACAGTCGATGAGGCTGCACTGACACATCGCTATCACCCGAAGCCCATAGTTTACGTTGGAGCTCACTCCTGGTATTGGATGTCCTATGGGTTTTGATAGATTTATGATGACAGGTATCCGCCCATAGCTTCAGAGCCATAGAAATCCTCTGTACCCCCCCTTCCCCCCTCCCTCCCCACTAACCCTTGGCAACCACCGATCCTTTCACCATCCCCATAGTTTGTCACGTACTTGGATCCTGCCGCAGGTAGCCTTTCCGACTGGCTTCTTTCACTTAGGAATATGCTTTTAAGTTTCCTCCGTATCTTTCCGTGGCCTGGCAGCTCATTTCTTTTTAGTCCTGAATAACAGTCCATTGTCTGCATAAACGACAGCTTATTTATTCACCTGTTGAAGGGCATCTTGGTTGCTTCCAAGTTTTGGCCCTTATGAATAAAGCTATTATATTACAAAATCTGTCTGCAGGTTTCTGTGTGGACATAAGTTTTCAGTTCATATGGGTAAATACCAAGGAGCACGACTGCTGGATCACATGGTAAGATTGTCGGAAACTGGCAAATTGTCTTCCGAACTGGTTATACCATTTTCACTGTGAGTGTTTTGGATCTTGGGCATTCTAATAAGTGTGTAGTGACATCTTTTTGAATTTTTTTTTTTTTTGAGACAGGGTCTCACTCTTGTCACCCAGGCTGGAGTGCAGTGGCCTCATCACAGCTCACTGCAACCTCAAATTCCTGGGCTTAGGCAATCCTCCCGCCTCAGCCTCCTGAGTGGCTGGGACTACAGGCGCCCGCCACCACACCTGGCACTGTTTTCTTAATACATGCTAACGGATACTCCATTTACTTAGTTCCTTGAAAACAGGGACAATCCCTTATTCATCTTTCTATTGCAGTACTGCCACAGAGCCTGACATAGAGCAGATTCAAAAATGTTCACTGAATGGTGCATTTGAGCAGAAAACACTTGTACATAAAAGGCTAAATCCCCAAATAGGTCCCCATGAGTGACACTGATTTCTCTGCAGGTTTTAGTCTTTGAAGACTGGAGGCTGGTGTATCTTTTTTTTTTTTTTAAAGTACTTTGTTATAAAATATGTTCCACTAGAAAAATTGCAAAAGTAATACAGAAAGTCCCATATACCCTCTCCCACTCCCCCGGGCACTAACATTTTATAGCCATAGGACAATTATTACTGAACTAGAGAATTGAGATGATACAATACGATTAGCTCCAGATCTCATTTAAATGACATCACTTTCCTACTCTTGTTTTTCTTCTGGCCCTGGATGGACTCCCGGGTCCCACATTGCACTTAGCTGTCTCTCTAGTTCCCCCAGGCTCGGTCACTTCCTCAGTCTTTCTTTGACTTTCATGACCTTGACACTTTGCTGATTGTTTCTTGAACACAGGAAATGCTTGGGTGATGTGGTTTTTATTGTCTGATGAGAAACTGGTCAAATTGGGGAGCAATTTCATCAAGGGGAGCAATCTCTTCCAGAAGTCGAGTCCATTTTTTTGATCTGGAAGGTGCAGAGAGTTGACTTTTGGGGATAGATATTTTGACTTCTTTTCAAAAGCACAACGACGAGCTCAGAATTGCTGCGGTTTTCCAGCCTAGCCTATGCAGGCCTGTCGGCGTAACCAGAATTGACGTGTCTGTCTCCCGGGAACTGTGTTTTGGGGAACTGTAATTGTCAGCATCTCCCTAATTGCTCACGTAGTGCTAACTGTCTCTTTAGGAAGCCCTGGCCTGGCCTCAGCTCCCAGGCTCCGTCGCTCTCAGCATGTCTCCTTTTAAAGGCTCTTCCATCTTCTTCTTGCGAGCATTGACTTTTGAGCCTGGCCACATTTCAAGCTCTAAATACAAAGCACTTGTTCTGTCAAAGGGCCTGTTAAAATCTTTGAGGCCAGATTCCTGCGTTAAAGCACATTACGTTATAAATTTAATCAGAGTCGCTTGCTCCTTTAGACAATTTGGAAATTACAGGTACCAAATATCTAATATTTGTTTTTTAGGAAAACTTACTTGTTTACAACCATCTTTGATGACTTATTATTTATTTTTATTTTTTTTGACGATAGGGTCTTGCTCTGTTGCCCAGGTTGGAGTACAGTGGAGTGATCACAGCTCACTACAGCCTCCAACTCCTGGGCTCAAGCGATCCTCCTGCCTCAGCCTCCCGAGTAGCTGGGATGACAGGCATGTGCCATCACGCCCATCTCATTATTTAAATTATTTTTTTGTAGAGACAGGGTCTCACTATGTTGCACAGGCTAGTCTTGAACTCCTGGCCTCAAGTGATCCTCCCTCCTCAGCCTCCCAAAATGCTGGGATTAAAGGCATGAGCCACTGTGCCAGGGCCCCAGTGACTTTAAAATTTTTTATTAAAAAATATGGAACACTTCACAAATTTGGGTGTCATCCTTGTGCGGGGACCATGCTAATCTCTGCATCATTCCAGTTTTAGTTTATGTGCTGCCGAAGCAAGTACATCCTGATGACTTTAAATAGGAAGACCCTGCTGACGAGACAGATGCCGTCTGTCCCTTTCCAAGGCCCAAATTAAATCCTCATAGATATTTTTCTTAGTCATTCAGTCCATTTCTCCTTTTTGCCTAGCTCATTCCAAAAGACAAGGACTTCCCTAAGGCCTGAGCTGGTGAAATATTGCAGGTGTCTGACCGGGGTGACTCCCTGTGGGACGTCTGTAGGGTGAGAGGCAGGAGGAAGCTGGAAGAACACTTCATTTTTCCACTGATAAGAGCCTAACATTTTAATGCTCTGTTGATAATCACAGTCAAATTAAATCCCAAGCCAAAAAGAATTTGCGTGTCCCTACTTGCCGTGGAATTTGATCTCTTGCCTTCTGAAGACATGTGGAGCCACATTGTGGCGACATCTGGTCTGAGATGAGGACCTAGACACTCAATTCTCCACCCAGATCTGCTCCTGCCTAGTGACCTGTGTGCCTTCGAGCAAGTCTTCCATCTCCCTGGATCAGCTTCCTTAACCATGAAATGAAAGTGTTGAAGCCCAGCAGGGATGCTTTCTGACATCCGGGTACACCTGGCTGTTAGTTGGGCTGGTTCTAGAAGGCTACATGGGATGAGGATTTTAACCATACTATGAAGAAAACAGCAACCTCAACTTGGCCTTACAAACAATACTAACTCTGGATAGTAAAATTAATCAAAATAGTCCCAAGAGGCCCCACTTCCTATTCCTACACCTTGGGCAAATTCCAAAATTGGTCAGAGGTGTTGAGTGGAATTCTGGTTTCCGTACCCATTGGCTGTATTTTTTCAGGGCTTTTCCTTTCCCTAGGGCCAAAGAAGCTGGACCTGCCACTGTGTGGTCCTGCCTGGGGGACAGGTTCTGAGCAGAAAGGCGTGCACCCTGGGAGAGGTGCCCGGCCCCCATCCTGACCTCACCCTGCACCCTACATGCCACTGCCCCTCTCCTTTGGTGACCCTTGTCATGGCATTGTGAGCTAGTCTATGGTACTGGCTTGCCCTGGGTGCAGGCACGTGGGAGGTGACCAGGAAGCTGCCTCACCTGTAGGCCTGACCCCTCCATGCCCACCTGCCCTGCCCCCTGCCCTGCCTTGTCTCTTCCAGTTGAGATCAGCCTGCCCTCAACCATGCAAGTGACGACCGCGGACGGCACCAGGTACATAGCCGAGCAGATGCATTTCCACTGGGGTGGCGCATCCTCGGAGATCAGTGGCTCCGAGCACACCGTTGACGGGATCAGACATGTGATTGAGGTATGTGAGGACCCCGATTGGGTCCTCTTTCCTTCAAACTCCATAGTCACTTTTCTTTTTTTTTTTTTTTTTGAGACAAAGTCTAATTGTGTTGCCCGGGCTAGAGTGCCGTGGTGTCATCCTAGCTCACAGCAACCTCAAACTCCTGGACTCAAGCAATCCTCCTGCCTCAGCCTCCCGAGTAGCTGAGACTACAGGCATGCGCCACCACGCCCGGCTAATTTTTTTTCTATATATTTTTAGTTGTACAGATAATTTCTTTCTATTTTTGGTAGAGACGGGGTCTCGCTCTTGCTGAGGCTGGTTTCGAACTCCTGAGCTCAAACAATCTGCCTGCCTCGGCCTCCCAGAGTGCTAGAATTACAGCTGTGAGCCACCACGCCCGGCCCACTTTTCTTATTAAAGCAGCAAAAACACTTTGTGCAGTGGTGGCAGTTAGGTCACCCTGAGGTTAAGTTTATTTTTTATTCACTCAACAACTATTGACTGATCACGGCTTTGTGCTGGGAGCACAGGCAGGGTCCCCGCTCGCAGGGAACTCACAGCGTGGAGGGACTCTACAGCCCGCAGGGGCGGCGAGCCCTCCTCGTTTCAGCTGGATTTGTATGTGTTGGATTTTCTGGGTTCCCTCTTTTGCCCGGATCTGTCCATAGGGTGGCTGCAGGTTTACAGTGGCTTCCCGGGGCAAGGAAGCTCACACTCATTCTCCCCCAACCCCCTGGCACCCCAGGAGAACCGGCGTCCTCGTGCGAGTCCTCCAGACTCTGCCAGCCCGTCTGCCGGGAGGGAGGTGGGCTCAGGGAAATGCCCTGGAGCTGCCATCTTCCCAGGATCCCACTCCTGCTCTTTCCATTCCTGGGGAAGTTTCTGGTCTTGGCAGATGGAACTCGTACAGAGACGGAGGGGACGGGTCACAGTTGTTTGTGGGACATTCTGGGGCCTCAGGTGCAGCGTCTTCCCTTCTTTGCCTCCTTCCCCGGAAACCTCAGCCATTCGAGGTCTGTATGAACTGCCCCGGACTCACCCTCTCCTGTTTCCACAGATTCACATTGTTCACTACAATTCTAAATACGAGAGCTACGATGTCGCCAAAGATTCCCCTGACGGGTTGGCTGTACTGGCAGCCTTCGTTGAGGTAGGTGGAAACTCAGTGTGTGTGTCTGTGTGTGAAGCTATAGTTTGACGTCCAAACAAGGGGTGAAGTCTAGATGAAGGGTCTTCCTTACTAGCCTCCTTCACCCTTTCCGTGCTCACAATTCTTGGCGACGCTGACTCAGTGGGTGACCAACCCTTCTTCCAGCCCTGCCCACAGTCCCTGTGCTCCTTCTGTGTCATCAACCTCGGGGACCTTGAATACCTTGGGCAAGCTGACTTAAAAGACCTGGAGTCACAGAAGGGTTGACTAGACACGCACTGGTCTGAAGGGCAAGGGGGAGCCTGTAGTCCAGCCAGACAAGGCAGCGCCTCTGCATTTCTAAGACAGTCGCGAGAATGGGACTTAGGGATAGGTAGCTAGAAGGAGTCAGGAGCCCAGTCCCCAAGAAACAAGTATTAGATTGGATAAAATGATAAAAACCATCATTTCAGTGCTCTGGACCAAGGGCAAATGATAAATTGCGGCATTTGTTAATGAAAATGGCTAGAATTTTGAGAACAATGAGTGTCTATAGACTTCTTGCCTGGGGCTGTTCCCATCCCCACCCCCTAACTTGGTCAACAGGTGGTTTATCAGGGCAGGGCTGGTCAGGAAAACCAGCAGCTTCACTGCCGAGGCAGGGGGCTGACTTGACTTGGGGTGGAAGTCGAAAGCCCATGCCCAGGAACACTGTGGCAAACTTGGCAGAACCGACAGAAAACAAACAGGAAAAACCTGCAGCTCTGGTAGTCTGAGGTTGCAGCCCCAGTTAGTGTGAGCGGTGGGTGGCAGACCAATCGGAAATCGAATGAGGAAGATCCTAGAACTAAGAGACACAGAAAGACTCTGTAAGTCCCCAGCGTAGCCTCATGGACAGCAAAAGCTGAAGCCAATATGAGAACTGGCTGAACTTTGAATGTGCTTCTCAACCCATATACAGATCCATCAGATTGCAGATTGTACCTTGCAGAAGGTGCAAGGAGATTGAGCACAGCCTGTGCCCAAATCATTGACTGACCACAAAGCTATGTCCACCTTAGGTGGCTCCTAGGAATTCAGGCTAAAAAATAAAAATAAGGCTTAAAAACTGAGCAGAGAATCAGCTGCTGCGTACTTCCAGGGAGACATATCCTGCAGATTAAGCCCAAGTAAGTTACTAAACAAATACACAAACAAAACGCTTCAGGACAATTTTTAAAAATCAAAATCTAGATTTTCTGCCAAATATTATGTAAAATGTCCAGTTTTCAACAACAAACTGGGGCATGCAAAGAAACAGGAAAATGTGATCTATATTTAGGAGGAAAAAACCAATAGAAACTGACCTGAATGGACTGAGAGTGGTTAGGCAGACAGGACTTAAAAGCAGCTATCATAAATACGTTTGAAGAATTAAAGGAAACTATTTTCAAAGAATTAAAGGAAAATACGATGACACTGACTCAAAAAGGGAATCTCAATACAGAAACAGAGACTATAAAGATGTAACAAATGGAAAGTCTAGAGTTGAAAAGTACAATGAACATAATGAAAAAATCACTACATGGGCCCAAAGCAGAGTTGAGGCAGTAGAAGAAAGAATCAGCACATTCGAAGACAGAGCAAAGAAATTATCCAATTCAAAGAACACAGAAAAAAGATTGCAGAAAAATGGACAGAGCCTTACAGACTCATGGAAACCAAACCAAGCACACCAATATGTATGTAATGGGATACCCAGAAGGAGAGGAGAGAGGGAAAGTGTAAGAAAAAATGTTTGAAGAAACAATAGCTAAATTTCTCAAATTTGATGAAAAACATTAATTTACCAATCCAAAAAATTCAACATCCCCCAAGTCTGATAAATGCCTGGGCACATTAAAATCAAACTGCTGAAAGCAACAAGAGAAAAATAATTTATTATATGTAGGGAGATGACAGTACAATTAATGGCTGACTTCTTGAGTCATCAGGAGGCAGTAGAACAACTGTCAGTCAAGAATCCTATGTCTAACTATCACCCTTCAGACATTAAGGTGAAATAAAGACATTCGCAGACAAATGAGAACCAAGATAATTGCTAGCAGACCTGTGTTACAAGAAGTAGTAAAAGAAGTCTTTCTGGATGAAAGGAAATGACACCAGACATAGCTCATATCTACAGAAGGACATGAAGAGTCAGGAGTGGTGGCTCATGCCTATAATCCCATGTACTTGGGAGGCCGAGGTGGGAGGATCACTTGAGGCTACGAGTTCGAGGCTGTAGTGAGCTATGATTGTGCCACTGTACTCCAGCCTGGGTGACAGAGTGAGACCTTGTCTCTAAAAAAAGGAAATGAAGAATGCCAGAAATGGTAAATATGAAAGACTATATACATACACTTTTTGTCTTTTCTCCTTTTAATTTCTTTTTTAAAAAACCCATAAGATTGTTTAAAGTGATAATTACACCACTGTATTTGTTGGTTTATAATATGCATAGATGTAATATATATGACAAAAATAGAAGAAAGGATGGGGAAGAAATAGCTAAGTTGCTATATTTTAGTTGAATTAAGTTAGTATTAATCTGACATAGACTGTGATTAGGTTAAATTGTATACTGTAATCAGTAGAGCAACCACTAAGAAAGTAGCTAAAAATGGTCAAATGGCACCCTAAAAGTATTAGTTTAACACAAGGGAAGGAAGTAAAGGCGGAATGAGGAACAGAAAAGACAAGAGACATATGGAGAACAAATAACGGATGGCAGTCATATGGCCAAGAAAGCCTGAAATTATGCACAGGGGAAGAGAGATTGGGTCAATACCGCCTGATTGAAAGGATCCATTGAAAATAGACGTATCTCACCAAAAGCAACTTCTCTGGCTTTTAAAATGCAACATGCATCTAGAAAGCGTGATCTGGAATGGGGGCTGCTCTGCCTTGACGGTCTGGCTGTCAGAAGCCCTGAGGATGAGGCAGGGAGCTCCTGAGATCCGGCCTCCCTCATCACAAAGAACCTGACTGTGGCTGACCCTGCCTGGAACGAGCCCACAGGGGGGTGTTTAGCAGAGACTTTTGGCCATTCCTGGGGCGTCATCGGTCACCAAGAAACTCCTTTCCCTGAAAGTTGCCAAAATGCTTCAGTTTCTCCCTGGAAGAAATGGATGAGCACAGGAAGCTGTTGGCAAAGAAGAGCCAAATTGTGCCCCCTTGAACACAACTGGGGGCTGTCTCCTCCTTACTCTCAGCTCTGCCCGGTCAGCGAGACCCCAGCAGCTGGGTTAGCAGAGACGGCAGGAGGGCTCTTCTCCGCCACGTTAACTGCTGTGTGTTTTTCCTACAGGTGAAGGATTACGCCGAAAACACTTACTACAGCAGCTTCATTTCTCATCTGGCCAACATCCAGTATGCGGGTAAGGGAAGGGGAGCGAGTGTGAGGTGGGGCAGGGGCAGAGGGAGGGTGACGTGGGGGGCAGGGTGGCCGACAGGCCCTGCCGAGGGAGCCCACCCTTCCCCGCGTGAGACCACCTGTTGCAGTGTTTCCTGCCGTTGGGTTGGCTGGGGCAGGGACACCTCTGAGCAAACTCTACTTGTCGGCTCCCACGACTGGAACTTCTGGGTGGCTGCAGTTCCACTAAGTAGGGATAGCCTCACTTCAGTGACTCTCACCTCTGACCCCAGCTGGCAGGGACAGTCCTGGTCGTTGGGGAGAGGTCCACCCTGGCTCCAAGCTGAGATGAATGTCAAAAGTGAAGCCCCTCCCAATCCCTTCTGGACATATAGGCACTCGGGTGGTCTACACCGTCTGCCTCCGCAAGGCAGAGTCCATGTCAGAGCAGCAGTCCACTGCCACGGTCAGCCCTTGAGCCTGAGCTAGCACCGAGTTAGCTCTGAAGCCTGGGCTGTGCGCGGCCCACTCCGGCCACACCTCCCGCCTCCCACCCAGACTTCAACACCCGCCCCCTCCGGCAACTCACCTGATCCGAGTCCTCCAGTCCATCGGCCTCCGCGTCCTCTCACGTCGCTTTCCTAGTTTAGATTCCGTGGGCCAACCCATGCACACGGCCTCCGTGCCCTCGCCCTCCACAAACTCACCCGGAAAGCCGCAGACCGATTCTCACCTACTCAGAGGCTGAATGTGGTTTCGCGGAAACCCGTAGACAACTAACTGGTATTATTTTTACTCACAGCTACAAATACAAATAGGAACAGTCATTAACACCACCCAGAAATCCCAAATTACCACTCTGGGCGTTTCCTTTCTCATCTGCACTGTGCTCTCTCCTGGAGCCCCCTGTGCCCTGGCCCCAGCCCCTCCCCTGGAGCGGACGCCCTCACTTTCCGCTTCTCTGAGAAGGCAGGAGGACCAGGCAGAAACTCACTCTTCTTTGTAACCCACCTGCATCTGGACCAAACCCCAAGTCCCCTCCTCTGTTACAATGGCCGAAACATCCCTGCTCTTGTCAAGACCACCCCTCCCATGTGAGCACTGTCCCCAGCCCTCTCCCACCCTCGGGGGCTTCTTTCCTGCTCTTCTCTCCCCCCTCCGCCATCATTCATTTCCTACTCTTCGTCAGATCTCTCTTCTCAGCACACAGCTCCAAACACAGACGACAGTATCTCCTGACCCCGCCATGCCCCCAGCTTCCACCCCATTTTCCCGCACCCCGTGGAAGGGTCGTCTAACACTCCTGTTCTCCTTTCACACCCGCCCACCCCAGGCTGGCCCACTGCTCCACTGGCCTGGCTGAGGTCACCCCTGTTATCAGATCTGCCAGCCACTTTGCTCCTCTTCCCTTAATCGACCTTGAAATGATGGTCCAGGACACCTGCTCTCATTCTGGCCACGTGCACCGTGCCTCTTGAGCTCTGCTCTCTTGCTCTCTTTCTGGTCCCTGCCCTAAATGTTGGAGGGGGCCCGACTCTGTCTTCTCCTGGGTCCTCATTCACTCCCACAGCCTGCACTGCCGTCTCCAAAATCCATATCTCGTTCTACACACAGTGACGGAGGCAGGCAGGGCAGGTGGGGTGAAGTGGACGCGAGAACCCTCTGAGTAACTTACTGACCAGAATGAAGCCAACAGGGGGAATCGCAGGCCTATAGCGACCGAGGAGTTTCTACTCCTGCTCACTGAGCCCGGTGCATTTCCTCCTCCAGGTCAATAAATTCCACACGACCTCTCTCTGAATTCCAGATTGCTTCGCTCAGCTGTTTACTTGATATTGCTGTGCGGGTCCGAACTTACGCAGCCAAAACATAACTGTGTCTTCCCCGCCTCCTGGGCCTGTCCCTAAACTGACGCTCTTTGCTTCTTGCCCATCTCAGCGAAGGACGCCATGATCCACCCCATCATGAGCACAAAGTCTGGGAAGATTTTCCTCTTTCCATTGCTCCCCGTGTTCACACCATCAACTCATCCCTGTGTTTTTACCTCCAAAACAGGACACATCACCTTGCTTTAATTTCCTGCTCAGCACTTATGACTGCCTATATTTTATTTACATGTTTATTATCTTGTCCCGTCACTAGAGTGCAAGTGGGCAAGGACCTTGCCTTGTTATTGTGGTAACCCGGGCACTAGTAATACTAGTAACACACCTGGCACGTGGGTGGCCTTAAATGCTTGTCAAATACGTGATAGGAACAGGTCTGTGTCTGCGAAATACCCAGAAGGTGCCTTCAGCAATCCAAAAATTCTTTAATGACAAATGACCTCTCTCTAAATTCCCACGTATCAGCCTTAGGTATGTTCCAGGTCAGATCTCCAGTTACCTAAACTTGCAGATAGTTCTGAAATTCTTTTGCTTTATTGTAGTTATACATACATAACATAAAACTTACCACTTAAACTATTTTAAATGTATAGTTCAGTGATCTCAGGTCCATTCACATTGTTGTACAACCATCTCCACCATCCATCACCAGAAATGTTCATGTTCCTAAACTGGAACTCTGTACCTGATAAACAATAACTCTCCATTTCCCTTTCCTTCCAACCCCTGTAACCATTATTTCTATCTCTATAAATTTGACTATTCTAGGTACCTTATGTAACAATAATCATACAATATCTGTCCTTTTTGGTCTGGCTTATTTTACTTAGCATAATGTCTTTAAGGTTCATCCATGCTAGAGCATGTATCAGAATTTCATTCCTTTTTTTGTTTTTGGAGACAGGGTCTTGGTCTGTCACCCAAACTGGAGTGCAGTGGCCCCACCATAGCTCACTGTAACCTTGAACTCCTAAGCTCAAGCGATCCTCCCACCTCAGCTTCCCAAGTAGCTTGGACTACAGACATACACCTCCACACCCAGCTAATTAAAAATTTTTTTGTAGAGATGGGTGTCTGGCAATGTTGCCCAGGCTGGTCTTGAACTCCTGGCCTCAAGCAATCCTCTTGCCTCACTATGCCTCCCAAAGCCCTGGGATTACAAGCATGAGCCATTGACCTGGACTCATTCCTGTCCAAGGCTGAATAACATCCCATTGTTTGTATATGCCACATTGTTTATCCATTTACCCATTGGTGGGCATTTGGGTTGTTTCAAATTTTGGCTCTTGTAAATAATGTTGCAATGAACATGGGTGTAAACATATCTGTTCAAGTCCCGGCTTTCAATCCTTTTGGGTCTATACTGGGAAATGGAATTGCTGGATCGTATGGTGATCTGTGTGAATTGTCTGAGGAGCTGCCATACTACTTTTCGTAGTGGCCACACCGTGATTCCGGAATTCTTGACCTTCACTTAAATATATTAGGCTTATGAAAACAGATCTGTGCCATAGAGCCCTTTAGAAGGCTCTATCTTGAACTCCTCTAATAATAACAAAACTTAGAAATTGTTTGCCTGTTTGTGGGATTACGTACTACTAGACATTATGGTCTTGGTTGAACAAACCTATCTATGCATATATCAAAACTATCTTTGCCTTTAAGAAGTGCAGAACTGCTGGGCATGGGCTCACACCTGTAATCCCAACACTTTGGGACGCTGAGGCAGGAGGGTTGTTTGGGCCTAGGAATGTGAGACCCCATCTCTACAAAAAATCTTTAAAAAATTGGCCAGGCGTGATGGCATGCACCTGTAGTCCCAGGTACTCAGGAGGCTGAGGCAGGAGGATCACTTGAGCCCAGGAGTTTGAGATTGCAGCGAGCTATGATCATGCCACTACACTCTAGCCTCGGTGACTGAGGCCCTGTCCCTAAAAAAGAGAGAGAGAGAGAGAGAGAGAAAAGAAAAGAAAAAAAGGGCAAAAGTGGTCGGGAACATTGAGAGAAAATCTAACTCAATTCCACGTTGCTCTGGTAGTTTCATGCTGAGCTCAGGGGCTCAGTGCGGTTGACGTGGACAAAACAAGTCACTCTCTGGAGTAGGAACGGGTGTGGCTGTTGTGGGAGCCTCAGACACACACGGAAGTGCATTGTCCCTACGCCCCAGCTGTGGCTGAGCTGGGTTCCCACTGGGCGTGGCAGGAGGAGCTCAGGACCAGAAGCCGCGGCCCCAGGCTTGGATCTGATTCTGCCTTTCTAACCTCTCCCCAGCTGCTGCTACATGAGCCCAAACCAAGGGATTTTGTTCTTTCTTCAAGGGCACTTACCGGGAAGCCTCTAGGGGCCATTCATTTCACTGATGATAAAATGTATCCTCTGCCTAACAATGGAGGATGATGGTGGCAGTGACGCTACGGGCACTTCCCTGCGGACTCGTTCCACGTACCAGCCACTTGATAAACGTGATTGCCCTTTCCCCTCACAGCAGTCGTGTTGGTTGTGCCCTTTATACAGACGAGGAAACAGCCTCAGAGCGAGCACCCAGCCAAGGCCACTCAGCCAGGAGAAGGTATCCGAGGTGGCTGCCCCAGAGTCTCTCCTCTTAACCCCTTCCAGGAAGGCGTACACTGGGGAAATGTTTCCCGATCATCAGCTTCTGTGTTCTTCTGCTTAAATCTGGGCATTTGAGTATGGCGAGGCCTGAGCGGCCCTCCCAGGGGCAGCAGCGGCCCCTGCATTCCTTTCCCTCCTGTCTCCTTGCTTAGGACAAAGCACAACTCTGACTGGCCTTGACCTTAAGGACATGCTGCCGGCGAACCTCCAGCACTACTACAGCTACGAGGGGTCGCTCACCACTCCTCCCTGTACCGAGAACGTCCACTGGTTTGTGCTGGCAGATTCCGTCAAGCTCTCCAAGACCCAGGTAACGCATGACATCGCTTTGCCGAAGTTTCCCCTTTAGACTGCCTGGCTAACAAGCATGCTCCCCAAATCCCAGCTGATGTTAACTCCTGGGGTTCCCGCAGCCTTTTCCATGCACAGGGCTACTGTGCCGCACCTGTATAGCCATGGGCGATCCTCCCAGTGCTGTGGTAGAGAAAGGCAAAGTGAGGCCAGACGGAACCCAGGGACAGCAAATGCAGCGAAAGGACTGGAGCCTGATTCAAGTCATAGGAGAGGAGTGGCACAGTGAAGGCAAAACCTTATTGAGTGCTGTTCTTTCCAGGCATGTTCTAGGTCCTTCATATGCTAAATTGCCGTCCTCATGCCGCTCACATTCTAACTCCTTAAATGGCTTTATGCAAGAAGGACCTCTTCATAGTTAGCTCGTTATCATTCTAAAATGCCTGTAGCCTTTTGAGAAGAGCCATGTCAGTCGTCTTTTGTCCCCCAGCATAGCTCAGGTACATAATAAAGGTTTGTTGAATTAACAAATGGACAAATGTTACTAAGCTTGCAAGGCAAAGCTGACATTTCCTTCTGAGTTGATATTCTTCCTCAGGGACAAATGTTTCTTTTTCTTACTTTCATTTCCTTACCTGAGGAAAAGGTGAAAAAGACCCCTACCCAAGGACACCCACACATAAAAATGTTGCCAACCAGGCTGGAAGTGCCCCAGAGGCCTGAAAAAAGCAAATCTATATTATCTCTGGAAAAATGCACCTTAAATGCAGATCTAGAAGAATTTCACAAATAAAATTACCTGAAATTAGTCAATTTAAAAAACCCCCACAAAACACACAAGGAAAAAGACACTATGAGTGAGAGCCAGCAGACTCAGACCTACAAATATTTCAGATAATTATATCAGATACTATCAGATAATCTCAGATCAATCAGAAATATCAGATAATTAATATAAGAATGTTTAATATGTATAAAGAAGTAAGTGGTTTAAGTATGAGGAAAGAAGAAAAAAAGTATAAGAATGGATAACCAGACTTTGAAAAAGAAACCCAAATAGAATTTGGAAAATAGAAATGGAAAGATACAATAGTAACCAATCCAATGAATAGGCTCAAAAACATGTTAGATACAGTTCAAGAGAGAATTAGTAAATTGCAAAACAGAGCAGAGAAAATTATCTGGACTGCAGCACAAGGAGAAAAAGAGGTGGAAATATGAAAAAGAAGTAAAGAGACACAGAGAGTATGGTGGAAATGTCTAACAAATATCTAATTGAAATCCTAGAAAGAGAAGCACAATAGGGAGGAGGCATGATGTGACAAAATATTGACTGATAATTTTCAGGAAGAGTTGAAAGATACTGAGCCATATATTCAAGACTCCCAATGACTCAGTCTCTCCCTCTCCCTCTATCTCTTCCTCTCCCTCTGTGTGTGTATGTGTTTGTGTGTGTGTATATATATAAAATATGTATATATATTTTATATATGTATATGAAACTGCACAAAATACTTCAGTGAAACTATCAAACACAAAAGATTTAAAAATCTGTCTGAGAGAAAAGACAGATTAACATGAAAAGAGCACTGTTACACCAAGAGTTAATTCGACACAGCAACAGTGAAAGTCAGAAGGCAGTGGAATCATATTTTCAAAGTGCTGAGAAAATAAATAGCTAACATAGAATTGTACATGCAGCAAAAATGCCTTCCAAGGATGTAGACAAATTATAAACATTTTCAGAAAAACAAAAATTGAGCCTACCATTGATATATTTCTGTTTACTTCTTTCTCTCCTTTATACTATTGACCAAATACTCATAGAAAAGATGAAAAGATATGTGTGTAGATACTTGTTGGAAGAATGAATGGGTAGATATGTTCTGGAATAATGCCTGGCACATAGTACCCAGAACCTCCTCTGCACTTGAGATCTTCTTACTTTATTAATAAGGGTTAGTAAATCCAAGACGTAGTCCAATTGTTAACTTAACACTTTTAAATTACCCAGTGCCTCTTCGCCTCCACAATTCACCTCATATTGTCCACAGGTTTTGAAGCTAGAAAATTCCTTATTGGATTACAAGAACAAGACCATCAACAATGATTATCGCAAGACCCAGCCCCTGAACCACAGAGTAGTGGAAGCCAACTTCATGTACCTCCCTGATCCGGGTAAGTGAGATCAACTCTTGTTTATTTTGCAATTTTTTGATTCCTGTTTTACTCCCTTCTCTGGGTGGACCCCTCTCCTCTGCAATAGTAAGGGAAGCAGAGTCATCTCAATGGCAGGAGGCCCAGATGGCCAACCCAGACAGGGCTTGGGCAGAGAGTGAAGACTCACCTTCCCAGTCCAGGCAGTGATGCCAGTGAGTAGAGCAGAGGGGACAATGAGGATAGACAACTACGTGATTTATCACCTCCCTGATCTTGGCTAGAGACAGTAGGACAATCAAGATGACAACATCCAGAAGCTCTCATAAGAGCATAGGTTCAAGTTAACCTTATTAAACCCAACCTAAATAATTTCCCGCACACTTTATCTTGGTCTGTATTGCAAACCCATGTCCAGCTCCTCCTATACATTCTCTCAGGGTGGGGTTAACTAGACTGCACATTGTTTACTGCATCTGCTTGAGATTCAAGCCCCAGACACAGGGTGTTGGAAGTAGGCTGGGCAGTCTGGCCTCTGCCGCACCCTCTAATTCACTGGGTCAGGCTCCAATTCTGTTCTTGGCTCACCTCATTTCTGTGTTTGCAAAAATGTCAATATTCTTCAACCTTCCCATCTTTATTTTATCTGCTCCTCTGTAAAGTTGTGGTGAACCGTACATATTCCCTGGATCCCTTGTCTTTGTGATCTATTTCTGTTAACCATTCCTGATACTTTTACATCCTCTGATACAATGGAATCGGTCTCCAGTCGATATTGCCCACTCAATATTACCCTACCTTAATATGTGTCTTTCAAAACTCTTAAATTTCCATACTCCCCGCCCACAATAAAGGCCCATTTGTGACTTTCTCGCCATCTTTCCTTCCTGGTTCACTTGCTGTTTCCTCTTATATTAGTTTATTCCTGTAATACATACTAAGAGAGGAAAAAACTGATGTCAGCTATAATTATAATTTCCCCATAATATACTATAGACAATATTAAAAGCAACAATTCCTTTTTCCAAAGGTGATGTCCTCTTATACAGGTCCAATTGCTAGCAGGCTAACCAAAGGAAGCTTAGACCCACCGATCTGTCTCCTCATTCTACATTTGCATGTTCTTTAATAAAATTCTACACTATTCTTGCAACAGCCACCAACAGACTGGATAGTTTCCCGTATACCACATCTTTTTTTTTTTTTTTTTTTGAGACAGAGTCTCACTGTGTTGCCGGGCCTAGAGTGCCATGGCGTCAGCCTAGCTCACAGCAACCTCAAACTCCTGGGCTCAAGTAATCCTACTGCCTCAGCCTCCCGAGTAGCTGGGACTACAGGCATGCGCCACCATGCCCGGCTAATTTTTTTCTATATATTTTTAGCTGTCCAATTAATTTCTTTCTAATTTTAGTAGAGACGGGGGTCTCGTTCTTGCTCAGGCTGGTCTCGAACTCCTGAG
>CAUYSK010066252.1:0-19698 GCA_963575035.1 Avahi laniger
ACATAAACAGAAGCAAAAACAAAAACCATATGATTCTCTCAATAGATGCAGAAAGAGCATTTGACAAAATTCAACACTCTTTTATGATAAGAACGTTTGACAAAATAGGCATAGATGGGGCTTACCTAAAAATGATACAAGCCATTTATGAGAAACCCACAACCAGCATCATACTGAATGGGGAAAAACTGAAAGCATTCCCACTGAGAACTGGAACCAGACAAGGTTGCCCACTATCTCCACTTTTATTCAACATAGTGCTGGAAGTCCTGGCCACAGCAATCAGGCAAGAGAGTGGGATTAAAGGCATACGAATGGAAACAGAAGAGATCAAACTCTCACTATTTGCTGATGACATGATATTATATCTAGAAAACCACATGGATTCAACCAAGAGGCTCCTGGAATTGATAAATGAATTCAGTAAAGTCTCAGGATATAAAATCAATACACGTAAATCAGAGGCTTTTGTATACGCCAACAGCAGGCATACCGAGAACCAAATCAAAGACTCAATTCCCTTCACAATAGCAACAAAGAAAATAAAGTATCTAGGAATATATTTAACTAAGGAGGTAAAAGACTTCTACAGGCAGAACTATGAAACATTGAGGAAGGAAATAGCCGAGGACGTAAACAGGTGGAAAACCATACCGTGCTCGTGGGTCGGCAGAATCAACATCGTTAAGATGTCTATACTACCCAAAGTAATCTACAGATTCAATGAAATCCCTATTAAAAATTATTTTTTGAAATTGTTATTCAATTGGAATTTTTGATATCTACTAAGTGTTATCATTTTCTCAGAATAGACTATTATTTTCCACAAAGTATTTTTTTAATCCTTTCCCTGGAAAACCTATGGGCAGCTGTATGAGGGGAAATGTAACTCGAAATGGAACAAAAAATGGACAGTACTTATCAGGTCCCCAGGCACATTTTCAGTTATCAGAGTTATTCAATAATGAAATCATTCTTATCCCAGTTTATAGAGAACTTAAGTTATTTGACCAAATACATATTTTTAAGGGGTAGAGTTAATATTTAAAATTTTCAGTAGATTTTTGTATCTCTAAATTTTATAGTCTTCTTCACTGATTAAAATAATCATAAACTGTACAAAAATTCTTAATTACTATTCAATTTGTGGTACCACATCACAATTAATTTTTAGACACACAAAATAACTTATTAATGCAAGTTCAAATATAAATATTTTTAGATATACTTCTCTGAATCTAATTTGTATCTTGCAATGTGGGTTTCCAAAAATACACAAAAACTAAAATGGTTAAATTTGACCTTTAAATATGGTGTTCATGTTAGCATTTCTTGAAAATAGTGTTAAAAATAGCTCTTTCTTGCATCTCTTACCAGGTGCTGAACCTGTCTAGGTATCATCTTCCAACCCTCACCACTGTCCCTGGGTGGGAATTTGCAACACCATCTCACTTTTAGGAATCAGAATGAGGAAGGCTGATTCAGACTTTCCCAGGGATTTACTATAAATTAAGTGGGGATTCTGGGAGTTATACTCAGCTTTCACTGGCTCCAAAGCATAGACTGTTTCTGTCAAACCACTAATTAAGTTTAGTTGAGTCCAAGAGCCCATATGGGTTTCCTCAGCACTGCTGGAGCTGGTCCTGGCTTCCGTGGCCGGGGTACTTGGGGATAGACAGTCTGATTTCCACGGCCCGCAGAGCACATCACATCTGTCTTCTTAATATCTCTTTTCTTGATTATCCTACCATTTTAGTGCATTTCATTCATGAAAACCATGCATTAGCTGTCACAGGAATCAACAGCCAACTTTTATCAGAGATGCACGGGGAGAGCCTCTTTCTCTCTCCCATCTTAAGAATCAGATGTAAGAGAGGCACAAATAAATGTGCAAATTTGAGAGACAGAGGTCAATTCCAGATGTTGTGGTTGAGTTCATGTGTCTCTGTCCATAGAATTCTGCTAAGTCTCTTTCTTATTGGAGTTGGGCAAGAGCTATGCATTTTTCAGGAAAAGAAGTTGGTCAGCGTGGATGGCTAAGAAATAGGATAGTTAGAGGAGAGAGGGGCTGGAGTTGCACGTGTGAGTTGGGGACAGAATAGAGGGGTCTGTATGCTTGGTTGAAGAGTTTAAACTTTACATGGTCAGCAATAAGAAGCAACCAAGTTTTTAGATGGAAAAGATGTTAAAAATTTTACATTTTTAGTAAGAACTCCAGTGGCTGGGGGAGAAAATTGGAGGCAGGAAAGTTAGTTGGCTGACTGTGGATCAGATTACGTTAAAAGTGAAGAAGACCTGAAATAATATGGAGGTGGAAACTGAGTGGTAGGACGATACTCATGAGTTGTTTTGGTGGAAGATTGATAGATTGGATAAAGGAGCGCAGTCACGAAAGAATCAAGAAGGCCGGAGGTTTCTATTTGAGTGATTGGTAGGTGGTGGAGGCATTAACTAGTTGGAAATGGAGCCATTTTGGTGGGTTAGTTAAGAGCTACCTTTTGGAATTTTGAGTTAAAGATGTTTTTAAATAACCAAATGAAGTCACTTTTGGAAATAAATTTCTATGATTTAGAGAGGTAGAAGCTGGCAACTTGAGAATCTTGGCTAGCAAGTAACAGAGAACTTTCAAAAACCTGAATAAGGCAATGTTTCTCTCTAGTGCACACTGGTTGTCTTTCCGGCAACACCGCATCTTTCTCACAAGATAATGCATTTAACTAACATGTTTGGCTTTTAGTGTTATCCGTTAATGAGGAGACAACAAGGAAACAAAATCAAAGAAGTGGGAAGATAGTGATTGCAGGACCTCATCAGGATAAGGGAAAAAGACAATTGCTGTCAAATACTATTTGAAACACAATGGATGGTGGCTCTTAAAACAGGAGGCGAGAGGATGAGGAAACTTAGAATCTTAAAGACAAAAAAATGGTATGGAAAGGAACCAACATCCCAAAGAAGAATGGAAGTGAGAGGGGGGTCTAAGAAGGCAGAGTGGAGAATAGAGCATAAATACACACTCCTGGGAGCAGTGTTCTTCACGATGAGGGTGAAAACTGGCCTAAATCATCTATAAAAAGAATATTGCACATTTCAAAATAAATACTGCTAGCAAATATTTCCTAAGATTAACGAAAGTTAAAATACTATTTTAATGTCTTAATGTTAGAAACAGAGTCCCTAAGTAGATAGAATAAGAGAATATTTAAACGTGATAGTGTCATTTCTGTGCCAAACTTTCCAGGGCTGTTGGGGGGTCTGTGGTGTAATTTGTGTCACCTGAGTGGCTTGGACAGACCGTAGTCGAATAGTTGAATGCTGTCCCGCAACAGCCATGTGAGCTTGTATATTTATATTATTTATAAAAAATTTTCCTAAGCCTCAGTTTTTTAATCTTTAAAAATGCATTAATAGTACCTGTTTCCTAGGAATATAGCAGGGATTAAAATAGACAAGGTACATAAAGAATAGCAATCTCATAACCTCTTTATGCTAATTTGCCTGCTTTCAGTTTGAGAATACATTTAAATGACAGAATCTGTGGCTGTCTACTCCCTCCAGAAAATTCTAAGATGCCACATCCATCAAAAGACCCCTTTTAGTCATCGACTTTGCCCTTTGAATTTCTACACTGCATGCCTAATGGAAAGACTGCTTATCTTCCCCAAGATATCTCATAATTTGGGGATGAGCAACTATATCCTCTAACCAGAGTTCATCAGGAAGACGTCTTTATGTCCATAAAGAAATCTGACGCCCCATCAGCAACTTCCTGGCTTTAGCAGTTTCAAATATCTCTGCATACCTACAGCGTTTAATCACAGGAAGTATCTTCCTCTAAAACTTTAATGGTCAAGAGGAAGGATCTCTCTGTATAGCCCTTTACTATCCACAAGATGTGTGTCATGGCGGTGTTGAAAAGTAAAGTGAGCTACAATAAAATTTTAAAGATTTTCACAGCAAACAGAGATTCATAAATTGGACGTCTCCAAACCAGAAGTGGTTCCAGAGCTCCACTAATTAAGCATGAGAAAGAGGCTTTTATAGGATGTACACAGAAGTAAAGCAAAGAAAATATTTGATTGGTTACAGTTATACAATTGCCTTATTTGGAAAATCCCATTGGAAGGTCTTTAGTTATATAATTATAGGTTTGTTGGCTACTTCTGCTTGGTTGAGTTTAAGTTCTGTTTTGCTTTAATACAGACATTTACAAGAAATAGCTCAAGTTAAGCTTTGTTTATATTTGCAAATCAAGCAAGGTTGAAGTCACTTATGAGGCCTAGCTGCTTTTTTCTGTTCAGGGATTCTTCAGGCCTAGTCTCCATTTTAATTTATTTTAAGAATAATAAGCAAAATTATCTTTTTTTTTTGAAGATGAGTATTGTTGACTTGATTTTACAACTATGCATGCTGTCGAATTAGAGAACAGCAGTGATGTCCATCTAAACTGTCCAGTCAAGAAGGGGTTGGTGCAGGGTCCCAACAGAGATGTGATAAAGTTTGTTGTCCAAAGAAACCTTCTGCCCAGGAAATACTGCAGGGAGTTGATTTGGGACTCAGTCATGGTTCAAATCCCCCCCTAGGGAGAAGTGACATTTGCGTGAGTAGACAGGATGGGCTCTGCAGAGACCTACGTCAGGTGGGAGGACAGGCAGGGGCCATCCAGGTATACAGGAGATACCAACCTGTAAGGAAGGAAGAGGAAGAGACAGCAGTCAGCCTAGGGAGGCCAATCCCGTCCAGGAAAATCAAACAGCATGAGATGCAGTCTATATTTTCTTAGGATGGTGTCTTTATGCATTCTGTCCCAGCTACGGAAGCCTTCCTAAATTAAATCAGGACTGAGTAATGTTTATGGTTGATTGTGACAGCATTAGCCCCACCCCCAGACACCCCACCACCGCCACTTCCTGGTTCGAGTACTATATCCTCAGTGAGGACTTCCTTGGTGCACTATCTTGCATGTGTACTTACCTCCATTATCGAAATTATTTTAAGTACATCTCTGTCCAAATTCTTAACGTTTGCCCCTAACACACTATCAACTCTCAAAGCATAGTAGTTATGTTTACCTTAATCAAGTTTGTATTCATAGCATTTAACATAGCAACTGACACACAAAGCGTTTGGGAAATGTTTGTTGAATCACACTGCATTGTAGCAATACAGCTCGTCTCTCTCCAGTGTTAACTCTATCATCTGAGTAATACAAATAAAATTACTTGAATCTTATTTTTTCTAAACAGTATTGAAAAGGACAGGTTCCAGAGATGACAAATTATTTTAAAGATAACCTGTATTCTTCAGTTTTACTTTCTTTGCATGCATTACAAATGGTATTTTGAGTACATAATTACCTGTTTCACAATTATCTTCATTAACATTATTATTCTCTTCTAAAACATAGCTTTTGTTGTTCATTATCTTTGAATTAACAATAAGCATCTTCCATTTCTTTTTTCCCATTATCCTTCGTCTAGTTAAGAAAAAAAAAAGACAAGAAAAAAAAAAGAACAAGAAAAAGAAAGAAAAATTCCAGCCATTAATATACTTCTCTTACAAGACAGGAATGATAAATCTTGAAGTGATTCATTAAACAGGTATCTAATACTCCTTTTAGCTGTTTCTTCTGATTTTGGAATACACTGTATACAAAGTGCCTTTAAACAGCCAGTTTTATTGATTATGTCATGCTTACACTTGAGGGAAGTGAAGATTTTGGACGCGTTCACTGTGGCGCAGAGATGATCGCCGAAGGACAGACTAAAGGGGTGAGAAAGTAGGCAGGTTAAGACCTATGCAAGAAATGGGAAATTCGAGTCACACTTCTGTTAGCCAAAGGTTTTGACTTCACATTGTCTAGGTCTCCTCAGGACGGCCTGATCGGTACATGCGCTCAGGACTGTAGGTAATTTTATGAATCAAACCACATGTTCCTGTAAGGATGAAGGGACCAACAGCCCTCCACGCGTATGTGGCAGCTGGGTACACTCTTGAGATGCTCTGCCTCTTCTTTGACATCGCTCAGTTGCTCCTGCCTCATCCTCTCCTCTGCATTCTCGGGCCCCCTGTCTCCTCTCACACTTTTCCAGAACATTCCTACCATCAGGGCCGTGCACAGCTGGAAATGCTGTCCCTCGTAGTCTACCTGGCGCTCCTCGCTCACCTTGCAAAGCCCCTCAGGCTATTCTTCCATCTCCCTTACTCAGTAGTCATCATCGGGCTTTCCCTCTCGCCGCTCGATGAACGCAGCGTCTGTAGCGTAATGATTTTTGCACGCTGCCATGCAGATCTCCTTAGAATTCTGCGAATTCTTCGGGAACAGGAGCTATTTCTTCTCTTATTTCCAATTCCTTAAAGCATCTGGTAGATGACCAGTCACTGTAAGTTGAATTTAGTTTGTTAGATTGCAGAAGAGGAATCCGTTCTCACTACTGACACAGCAGCGACACTCACCCCACTGCCCGTGCAGTTTGGTCTGCCTTAAGTACACCTTTCCCTGCCAGCTGACACTTAAATGTCTTTAGGTAGAAGGAACCTAAAGTTACGTAAAATACTAAAGCACCTTTACTTTAGCACTTTACTAAAGTAAAGTAAAATACTAAAATACTGACTAAAATGGAATAAACTTTTCAGGAAATATTGAACTAGGGGAACCATGCACTTGTATCTGAGCTTAAGTCCCAGAGGAGAGGTCAGGACTTGGGCAGCTGGGAGACCAGCACCTAACTTCAAGTCCAAAGAGCGGGAGGAGAGCTGTGAACAAGAGACACATGTTTGGTCTTAGTTCAAAAGAGGGATTTGTAATAAAAGTGTATTAGTCACGCATCTCTTAGTTGCAGATGACAGAAATTTCCTTCATTTGGCTTAAATGAAAAAATGAAATTTAATAAATCATGAAATTGAGATGTCTGAGATAAAAATTTAATGAATTTCTACCTCAGACTTAACTATGGTCACCATTATTCTCCCAGGTTAGTCTTTTCATGGAGACTTTATCTGAGCACAGCATCTGTGACCACAGCAGCACCAGCTTGCACTCTTCATAATTAGCGACCCTCAGCACATGAGAACGATGCTACCCCAATATTCTCAGCAAAACCAGTGGGAGGCCTTGTGGGCTGGCTTTGGTCTCACGACTTTCACAGAGTCAGTTCCTATGGCCACTGGATTAGCCCTTTCATAAATGGATATTCAGTGAACACATTTTTATGAAGGATTTGCTAAAATCCATACACAGCTCAGGAGTGAGCCCTGGAACCTGAAAAGGGGCTGATCTTCCCCTAGGTGCCTTTTTTGAGAGAGTGTTTTTCTAAGGGAAGGGATGTGAGTTCTGAAACCAGAAGGTAAGAAGATGGGCGGGGGTAAAACAAAACAAAATAAAACAGGAACAGCAACAGCACATATTCGACATACAAGAGGGGTCTATTACAATAGTTATCCAAAAATAGTAGCTGCCACTTTCAAGTTCTGTATGTTTGTTATCTTATTTATTCTCATAATGATCATAGGAGGCATAGTTATGAAGGATGTTTTATTGATGAAGAAAATCTACTCAGAATGATTAAGCAACTTAGATCACAGAGCTTGTGAGTGCAGAGCTGGTGTATCTGGCTCTGTATTGCCAAAGCTTATGCACTTAATCAGTATGCTATACTGTGTGGCTATGCCCCATTGGCTTACAAATAAAGCCTCTAGATGAATTAGAATATATATATCTATCTCCAGAACTGTCTTGTCTTGTCTGCAAACTGATGCTAAACTATTGTGAATCTGAATTTCAGACTAGGATTCAAACCTAGCTCCCTTCGCCCTGGCTAATGTTCTTCTTCTATCTGCCATCCAATTATCTTTATGGTAAAAACTAGTATTTACACCTCTGGAATTTGGTCTGCTAGGTGACTATTGCAGATCTTTGAAGCCAAGATATTAAAAGAGCGATACCATATCCAGGACATTGCTCCACACCACAGCTGTTTGGTTGCACAGATCACACACCTCCAAATGGCAATTTGCTGCCTATCTAAGGATGGTGAGAGGCTCCTGCCCAAGGAGGTGGCTTTTCCCTTCTGGTTCTGAGCAACCCTGATTGACACAGATCATTTGCCCAAGTTAATGGAAATATTTGACTTTGTCTTGTCTAGGTCTTATCCCATGTCTCCGAATGGTAGCAATATGCTGAGATATAGAAAAAAGAAGACTCTACAGAAAAAAAGCAAAGAGAGGGACTGTTTTTGCTCCACACAGTAGCAGCCTCTATCTTTTTAATCACGGTTATGTGCAGGGATTGGTGCAGCGAAACCAAGAAATGAGTTTTCGCGTTTACCCAGAAAGAATGAAAGTTTCCTGCCTCCTTTGGGCCAGCCACATCTCACACAAAGGCAGTGCCAAACTATCAAAAACCTGCTGGGTTTCTCTGTGGGTCCCATGACATGTTGCGAGTGTGATAACTGGCAAGGGAAATGATAATGATTTCCAGGGAGCTCAGTGCCCTGTGAGTTACCATGTGCAGAGCACATTGGCTGTTAAGATATCTTTATAAATGAGAGCAACAGGGCTTCAAAAAGCAAAACATGCAACAAAGCATTTTATGGATTTTCAGCAACGCTAATATCTATGTAGGATTCTTTCCAGGAAAAGGCTGTGTTGCAAATTTTCAAGCTGCCATTCATTACTTGCAGCATTCAGCATATTAGAGGAAGTCTTTGAAGGAGAAAATATACATTCGAAAATGATCATGCTGAACACAAGTTATCTTGTGAAAGGGATACAGCATCTCAGAAAATTGAGGGACCTAGGAAAGATAAAATTACAGTCTAATCGCTAACCTCAGCAACATGCATCGCACACCCTCCACTGTGGTTTTTCCATCAATCTTGAGTGAGGCACGGTGGGGAAAGGAGAACAGGGAAGCCCAGAGTCTGCCATGAGGACCAGCCTGGCTGAAGGTCAGTGTTGAGTCTTCCTCATGAAAAACAAAAATAATATATACAGGGTTGTTTTAAAGGCTTCAGCATTCATGGCATCATCTATAGTGATCTATACATGGCAGCAGGTAGCACTTTTAACATAGATGGTTTAGTTCAACGCACTTTGAGCATCTAATAAATCATAGCCCTTTTACTTGGCACTAGGGACATTGAGATGAGAAAGGTCATGTCTGCCACTGAAGGTTCCAAGTTTCAGAGGGAGAGACAGCAACTGAGCAGCAAAGTCAGTGTGTGCAGCAAGGTCAGTGGCTGACAGGAGACAGAAGACGTTCATTCAAGGGCGGGGAGGGTTCAGGGATGTCTCTTATCGAAGGTGACTCAAGCTGGGATTTAAGGGAGGGAAGGGAGTTCCAGGCAGTGATGTGGGACCAATGAAAGCAAAGATGTGGATAAGGAACTTTGAAGTGGGTAGTCATGCTGCCAGGGAGCTTGGAAGGCCAAAGTCCGGATCTGTAATTTTATTTTCTAGAAAAATGACAAATCAGTGCTGAGCTTTGCACACCTGAATCTGTTGGAAATTGGAAATGTTTATATTTTGGAGATATTTTACTTTATTTCCATTTCCTTTTCCCTTTCTTTACTGAAGTATTTGCATCTTGTAGGGGAGGAAAAATAATTTTTTCCTCGATCATCCTGAGTTTTAGCTGGAATGGACCCCAACAAGACAAGACAGATTAACAAGAGTAAAACAAATGGAATTGTATTAAAGTGCATATTTCATATATGAATGGAAGATACCTAGGGAATGAGTCATTCTCAATGGGGTGGCTTTGAGTTCCAGCTTGTATACCATCTTCAGTAAAGAGCAATAAATTTTTAGAGAAATGACAAAACAAAAGAAGAGGAATCTGTGTATCTAAGGCTGACAACTTGCGGGAAGTCAGAAAACTGGCAGATGGATAACTGGCTAGTGAAACTTGTTAACGTAGACTTCTCCGGTCCCTCTCATGACTCACAGCCAATAAGCTTCTAAAGTTGCCTTGGGTGTTTAACCTTTGTTCTCACTCATAGAAGGGGTGGCAGGGTGTCTTTCGTCTTTGTAAATCTGTGTCCTGCTTTTAGGCAGATAGAGGGAGGGCAGAGAGCTTTCCTGCATCTGCTGCTTCTTAACTGTCCGCAGCTCAACAATCCTTATGCAAAACAGGCATATTTGGGGATGACATGCTGTGGTCTTTCACATGTCTTAAGAAGGGAGACTTGAAGGCCCAAGAGCTTCATGTCAAGCCCTGGGAAAGGTATTGGAGAAAAAAAGTGAATCAGGGCTCACTGAAAACAATTATACCATGTAGGCAACCATAGAGTTTATCTCTATAAAATGATAAGTGCAAAGAATTCAAAAGTCAGTGACAGGTAACACCCTGAATAGTTTATCAGGATCACCTGAGGAACAAAATTAATCTCTCACCAACAATTTTGACCCACCATATATATAATGGATCCCAAGGAATTTTGTTTCTAAGGAAACACTTGAGAAAAACACATCAGTGGGGACCTTTGTTACTGCCCATGGCCTTCTGGATAGAGCCCATGTTACTAATCCAGCCCCAGTCCTGAGTGTCTCTCTTCTCAGATGCTTGCTCATGTGACAAATCAATTCAGGTTTTCCTGACTGCACCATTTGCTCAGTTCTTTCTTAATAGAGAGCCTGGTTCCCATTCCAAAGCTCCAAAAAGAAGTGAATCTATACTTACATCAGTCAGTATCCACATCTATGGAATGGAGTTAAATTCAGGTCACGTTTATTCTACGATTTGAATTCTTTAATGGATATGATCTACTATTGTCTTTGAATCTCTAAAGCCCAAAATAAAAGCTGGACTTCTCAATGCACTGAAAGTGAAAAAGCGGTGGCCTGGGGAGAAATCAGAATGTGTCAAATTTTCCTTCTAAATGATATACTTAGGGTATGTTTTTAAAATTTGTATATAATTATGTTGCTATTGCAATTATGAGGAGCTTTTCAATGCCTAGGTTGTTTGCAAAGGTCTTTGTTTATCACGCCTAATTGCGTTCTGAGCAGCAATGCTCTTATGTTCATCAAGAAGAGTAAGAAGAGATGGATGGAGAGCAATGGTACTTGGCAGTTGGGCTCGTGTTGCTGCAACTGGCTGAGATGCTTGCCTCTTTCTTTGCAAATATTCATCTTTAGTACACATCAAAATTATAGATGAGGACAATAGCTAGGAGAGAAGTAATGTGCCTCATATCTCTTTTTCCTAAATAGAATGGTCTCCCTGATCTCAGTATGTTAGTCCATCAGAGTACTGACTCACTTTACCTTTATGTCATAAGACATACACAGAATTCACTAGGATTTCAGCTGAAAACGCAAGTGGTTCTTTACCGATAATGAAAACCTGTATGTATAGTTAGCAGGCAGAAAATGACAGAGGGAAAGAGAGTGCTCCCTGAATCCTACCTGGGGTATGCATAATCTTCTTAATTAAACTTGAATTAGATCATTTTGACTCTTCATAGATTGCCCAGGTGTAATTATGTATACAAATCAATAAATCAAACATTGACAAACAGCCTGTCACTAGATCACTTGAAATCCAAAGCCCTTCAGCAGTGGTACTCAATCCTAGTGGTACATTAGGATAACCTGAAAGCTTTTAAAACCATGCTTAGTCCACACCTTAGAGCCATGACATCAGAATCTCAGGGATGACAACCAGATATTAGTATTTTTTTTTTTTTTGAGACAGATTCTCACTCTACTGCCCTGAGTAGAATGCCGTGGCGTCAGCCTAGCTCACAGCAACCTCAAACTCCTGGGCTCAAGCGATCCTCCTGCCTCAGCCTCCCGAGTAGCTGGGACTATAGGCGTGCGCCACCATGCCCAGCTAATTTTTTTCTATATATTTTTAGTTGTACATCTAATTTCTTTCTATTTTTCGTAGAGACGAGGTCTCGCTCTTGCTCAAAGCTGGTCTCGAACTCCTGAGCTCAAACAATCTGCCCGCCTCGGCCTCCCAGAGTGCTAGAATTACAGGCGTGAGCCACCGTGCCCGGTCCCAGGTATCAGTATTTTTGAAGATCCTCACCATCTTCCAAGTACACTGAAGGTTGAGAATTAGTACCTTAAGCAATACATTTGGAATCTGCTTAGTTCTTCTTAAGGTAGAACTACTACCTTGGTTAATAAATTTGGAGTCCATTTAAAAGCAGTGTGATAAACAGTAGCAGTAGATGATCACCATGATGATAGTAGTGATAGTACTTTTGTAAGAACTAATATCCGTGTTCCTGCCTTCTGATAAGCTCTTCACATTTATTCTATCACCGATTCTCCACAGCAAACTTAAGAGGCAGGAATTTTTATTGTTTCCATTTCATAGATGAGGGAACTTTGATTCAGAAAATATAGGTAACTTGTCCAAAAATTACATGCTTATTCAGAGGTAAAACTAGGCTAGGATTTAAATCCAGGTATGTCTAACTCCAGAGTCATAGGTCTTGACCATTGAGGTTCTACTTTCAAAAAAATCCTAAAAAGGTAACATCCTAACTTCACTCTATTAAGATACATTGTTTTTTTTACCTAATTTGGAACTACTTTTCTCACTCTCACCATGGAAGTGTATCCAATATTCCAAATATAGCACAGCAACATTTATTTTCAGCTCTTTTTTTTTTTGGATCAACAGAGATATTATATATTCCAGAAATGGACACTACCCTTCCAATATACAACTGTTCCATTCTTTCATTAACACGCACACACTCACAGGATTCATGGGTAAGTTCAGAACACTGCTCTGTGCCAAGTACTTTGGTATATACATAGACACAGAAGCTGATCTTTCTTGATGTCTGATTGAGTGAGGTATATACACATGGAAACATACAATTATATAACACTGTGCATGTAATGATTGCAAAGAATAGAAATATTATGGAGGATAACATGATTAAGATGGCCAGAGGACTTTGGAACCATGAAAATGTTAGATAATTTTTTAAAAAAATCAAAAACCTCTAAAAATAGGAAAAAAATGGAAACAAACCTTTGGTAGCAGAGAGATTCAGAGAATTATTAAGTTATTTTAAAACCTAAGTATATCCAAGCATAAAAGAAAACACAAAGATATCTTATACTACATCTGGTAATCTATATGATTTTGTTATAGATCTCCTATCAGGAATATTGATATTGCTATTCTACTGTTTTAAGACTATTGCATAACCTATAATAGTTTAAATAGAATAACAAAAAAAGTGTTTATGTTGACATAATTAGTAATGAAGATTTTCATCATAAGAAAAAAATAAAAATTAAATCATATAATTTAAATACAAATATATTCATATAATTTTTAGACAAATTGAAAAATTATTATGAATTCATGATTTCATTCTTTTCTAAGAAATATATAGTAAAGTAATTACAAACCAGAACAAATTAACACTGCTACCACCTATGTTATCCAAATACCATTTAACAGTAAAAGTGCCAGGGCGCCTTGAAGAACTGGATGCTTCCACACCGGCGAAGAATATGCATCATCTTGAACTAAATGAAACTGTGCCTTTGTAGGTTCAAAATGGTTGATATTGGCAATTCAGAAGGGGTCACCTAATATAAAATGATCCTGGAACATCTGGTCATGTTGAAAGCATGGAAATTATCACAGACTAACTAGCAGCTGTCTATATAAGAGACAACTTGAAAAATGAATTCCCACTGGCCTATGATGAGAAAATTGAAGCAGCTAAGAGAATGGCAACTGCAAAGGATTGAACTACATAATAAAAATCATTAAAAAATGTATACACATACGCACATGTGTGCACATCCATTAATTCATAATGATAATTTTTTAAAGTAATAACCCTATTGGTCAACTTTGGAGGTTGCTAGGGCACCCACTCATTATTCTAAATATTGATAAATAAAAGAAAATGTTAACATTCATCCTTCCTTTCCAATGTGGACTACATTTCACAAAATGAAATACGTGATGAGGTTAAGTTTGTTATAGGAAAAATTATAGATAATAAATTTGGGAGAAATTTTAGAATTCATAAATTACCGTTAGACAACAAACATCAATTCCTGGTAAAATCCACTGGGAAAGATGGAAGTCTTTAGTGAATGATCAGAATGACAACATCTGAACCCAGATATTAAACTTGTTCTTTCTAAAAGTGGAACAATAAGACTGTATGAGCCTCCCTGATATGATGCAAGAGAAAATACTTGGCACTATATTTTAAATAGTTATATATATCGATATTATATAAATATTTATATATTCATGTTATGTATATAAATAACTTCAACTTAACCAAGCATTTTATCAAGATTTATCTATCTATATAAATCTTGAATTTTAATCAGGCATCTAGACCACACTGCCTAATTAGTAGGAAATAGGATAAAGGAGTATGTTAAATAGCATGTGATGCAATGAGCCAAATCCAGGCTTTGGGAAATTCCAGTTTCTTCAAGAAAGAAAAAGCACGGACTAACATATGTGTATGTCAGGGGCTCTCTCACAGATTGAAGGAGACAAGTCCCAAATCAACAGATTATATAGTGTGAGAAATTTGTTTATTCCCTCCTTTGAACTAACAAAATAAAAACACATTTTGAGAATATCTGGGACAATTGATAACATACTGGAGAATAAACACCTTGAAGTGATCACAAGTAGTTTAAAAATGGGAAAAACTGTATTTGCTTGGGATGTATACTAATGTATCCACAGACGTCTAAGGTTTTTTTTGAAATATTCCAGCAACAAACAACACAAAATCCACGAATAAGTCAAGGAGAGGATAGAAGCATCAAAAAGGAATGAAAATTGGCAAATGTTGAAGCTGGGTGAAATCCTACTTTGAGGTATGTTTGAACATTTCCATAAAAACAATTTTAAAAAATATTGAAAAGTATCCAGAAATGTGAGCTGATGACCATGCAGAATTTTATAGGTTCAGTAGGAGATTAATTGTTCACTGGGAGAAGAATTCCAAGCAACAGAAACAGCATATAAAAGGTGTGGGCCTCTGGACTCACACGGCAGGTCTGGTACCCAACAGCACTTCGAAATCACTGTGGCATCAACAAGGCACGGACATAGCAAGGAAGGAGCAGATTTTTAATGGACAGAGAGACAAAATTATAATATTGAAAAGAAAAACAATTTTTGAAGCCAGAATTCTAGCCTGGCACATTTTAGATGAATCTCCTTGGAAAAGTCACTCAACCTCTCTGAGTCTTTAGTTATCCTTCGAAAGATAGAGTAGAACCTATCTATCTCTCAGCACAATCGGCATGATCAAAGGAGAGAATGTATGAAAAAAGTGTCTCAGACTCCGAAGTAACATATGCATGCCAGTTTCCATCACTATTATCATTGGTTATGTACAGCGCACGCATAAATCTCTGGGCCCAGAAGAGTGGGTCCTGATGCTACCAAATACCTAACTTCACTCTGTTTATTTATTTGTTTTGTTGCTACAGATGAATCATGGTAAAATCTCTTCTGAATGCACTCTGATGAATTATCTTCATGAAATTGTAATGATCAAATAATACTTTTCTGTGACAAAATCATGTCATATAATTTAGCATATTCTGAGATTAAGAAACTAATTTCCTAGAAACTGAACTTCACTGTTGTGCTCTGAAAAATATTCATTCAATATGTGATAACTTCATTTAAAGAACACTTGTAATTGATTTACGAAATTGTTAATTGGATTTTCACACAACATGAAAGGTTACAGGGCTCACAGAGAAAGCAATTGGGGGCTCATGAAGAAAAAATTAAATATCTTTATCTTTTGCTTTTATGGCTTTTTACAGTAAATTGACTGGTAATCTTTCCTTAATGCATAACTTTGTGTGGGTGTGTGGGGGTGTGTAGGTGTCCACAGAGGGTCTTGGTTTTGGTCACAGCCCAGGGACATTTGGGGACTCTGGTATTCAGCCAGGAGGACCATCGACACGCAGACTCTCTGAGTTTCCTAGCTGTCTGCTGCTCAGTAACTCAGCCTCCCCCATTCTTTTTCACGTGTCGTGTAATCATGATAATGAACCAGGAAGTGGCTGTTTGAGAAATGCACAATAGACAGAACCAATTTATCATGTTCTGTTAAATGAAAGAGTAACAATAAAAACAAAATTGCCCGTGACAGTGTGAAGCCTTCTGAAGGATTTATGATGAGCGGATGGCGGCACAACAGGCCGACCAGCAGTGGCCTCTGCCCAGAGCACCAGATGACTCCTAAAAACGCACGGCTCGCATCGGTAACCTTCAACCCCGTGCAAGGCACGGGCACTTATTTACATATGTGCAAACACCTTCCATTGAACGCCGTGACACCAGGAATTTTTGTAAATAGATATCAGAGAGAGGAGCATTGGTTTTTCATGGGAAGTGAATCTGTAAGTTCAAGATTACAGAGCACATTTGCATGGATATCAGGGGGGTAACATTCATATATTTATAGAATCACAGATCTGAAAAAACTTCAAGATTTCACCATCTCTACTGGACTTGCTCAACTGGACATTAACAGTACATTTCAGTCCGTCTTTGGAAAGTTATGCTCATTAGAATGTTCTTCCCTGTATTGAAATCTGCTTTTGTATATATAACAATTTCCACTCATTAGTATTAGTTTTACTTTCTGGGCTCAAACACAGAAATTCTATGCACTCTTCAAATATTTGAAGAGGTGGAGTAAGTTTTATAGCCTTCTTGCCAAATTTTCTGCCATTTTTCTCCTTTAAAGAATGTGTTTTCTTACTCTTTTATTATTTTGAGCAGCTTCACTTTGACTGAGTCTAGTTTGCCCCAAGATTCTATAAGATTTCTTTGATAAGAATTGGCTATGAGTCCTCGGGAAGCCAAGGTAAAATAGAAAAACATAGTGAGTTGCATACTCCTTGTTGTCCTTGAGGACATATGTATGTCTGTAGCCCCCTCTTCCTGAAAATCTAAGGCAAAACTCCAAATGTAGCTTAAAAAATGAATTCTGTTGAAAGGGCACAGAGGTGAGTACAAATTATTATGATCTACAGAAACAGTTTTCCATTTGGAAAAATCAAGCCGATGATCAGAAAATCAATACATAAGTAAATAAATAAATAGACACAACAATGTGGTATGAGAACTACCTTTGAAAATGTTTTAGTGTTAAAGTATTTTATTGGAGATCTTTGGTCCTAAAACAAATTGGCAAACTCTTAGAGATAAATATGTCCCGAGTTGAGAGGACAGCGAAATCAAAGTTGATCTTGCTTTCTTAGGCCACTGTCTTTTCTCCTTGCTTTATTTTTCTCCAAAACACCATCACTACTTAATCAATCATTCATTCATTCAATCATTCACTTGTTCATCTTGTTTATTGCCTTTCTGCTCCCACTGGATTATAACCTACATGATAATTTGGTATCATTTATTTGTAACACTTCCATTCCCACTTCTAGGACCAGTGATTCGTAGTTGATATTAAATAACTATTGGTTGATTGACTAGTAGAACAAATGGGAAATCGAACTTACTTGCAGAAAATAATAGCTATTTTATTGAAAAAAAAATGTGTCTCAGTGTCAAGTATGTCTGAAAGATACTGAGTTTAAAGCAAATATCATACTATAACCCAAAAGAGCAATATAGGATGCCATGCTTCCTTCCAAGGTTGTTTTTTCCTCTCTACATTAAAAAAAATTATAAAACATTTCAAACATACAGGAAAATTTTAAAAAAATAACATAATACAAATCCATATATACATAGCTGTACTGTTAACATTGTTATATGTTTCAGATAAATCATTTTTAAAATGTGAGAGGTATACATAAGCCAGTAACTTATCATTCTGTAGTAATGATACTGCACCCTCAGTACCATTCCCTGCAATCAGAGTGTGGGTTTCTTGTTTGTTCTACCATTCGATTAACCAGTATTTATTTAACAGGCAGTGTTCTGGGAAAGCCTCATTGAAGAAGGGACATTCTTGTCGGGATCTGAAGGACGTGCTGCAGAGACCCTGTGGCTGTCTGGGGAAGAGGGTTCTAAGCAGAAGAAAAGTAGAGCAAAGACCCAAAGGCGAGACCCAGCCGGTGTGTTCACGCCGGCAGGGGAGCCAGTGGGGCGAGACTGGGAATGACGGGGGGTGTGCAGCAGGAGAGGGAGTCAGACATGCCTGGGAGCCACCGCAGCCCTGAGCCGAGATGGAGGGTTTGCGACACAGATGTCCTGTGATCTGACCTTCAGGATAACAGGATCCCACCCCAGACTTCCGCGTTGTCTTTGGCCTTGGCTTTTCCCTCAATAATGTCCTTTCGAGAGCATTCATGATACTGTAGATAACTGTAGTTTATTTTTTTCTTTCTTTTATGTATAATATCACTTGTATAAATATAACACAATTTCTGTATCTATTCTATAATACACAGGCATTTGAGTAGTTTCTAGGTTCAGACTATTTCAAAAAAATGCACGAACATTCTAGAATATATTCTGGCACCCATGAGCAAGAGCTTCTCTAGGGTAGATACCTAGGAGGAGGGTTGCGGTCACAGGTTCACACACACTCAAGTTTTACTAGCTAATGCCAGAAGGCTGACCAGTGTGTTTGCACCAATTTTTATTTTCACCAACAGTGTGTGGGAGTTCCCGTTGCTCAGGTCACCAGGAGCACTAGGTGTTGTCAGACATAAATGCATCCCAATTATGGTGACTTAGGTTCCAATTTGAATCTCCATAATTATAAGATAGTTAATTACCTCTTTGACATTCAACTGGGATGTAGATATCTTATGTTTTAAAGTTTATAAATCCGTCATTTTAATCCATATCTCTGTTTATCCTTTTTTCATTATTGTTTTAGTTCTTTATATAGACTGGATATTTGCTCTCTGTTACCTATATGTTTTGCAAGTTTTTCTTCCCATTCTGTGGCTTGCCTTTTCATTTTCCTTATGATATCTTTTAATGAAGAGAAGATCTTAATTTTAATGAACTAAATTTCATAATATTTTACTTTATGCTTAATTATTTTTTTATTCTTTTGAAAAACTCCTACCCTCCACAAGGTTATGATAATATTTATGTTTTAATTTAAAAGTTTTTTGAAAGTTTTTCTATTAATGTCTACATTTTTAACTTATGAGGAATTGTTATGACACATAGTGTGAAATAGATCTAATTGTATTATTTTATTTTTTTAATCTACACATCCAGTTGTTCCAATAACATTTATTAAAAATATGGGCCTCACCCTTCTGATCTGAAATTCTACAAATAAAACATATCTGGAATAATGCAGGCATTAAAAAATAGAGTAGATTAATTTTAACTTTATTCAAGCCAATTTGAATATTTACATGAAATAGAAAAATTCCTAGGAAACTATAACTAAACAAAACTAGTCTGGCAAAAAAACAGGGAAATTTAAATAAGTCTAAATCCAATAAAATCACTGAATCTGCAGTAAATTCCTTTCACAAAGAAAATGCCAAGCTGAAAACCTCACCCACAAAAGTTTCCAATTATTCAATAAATAATTCAAAAATGTTCAAAATTTTTCCAGAGGACAGAGGATGAGGAAATACTCTCCAACTAATTTTATAAAATTATCTTAACCATGTTATAAAAGAAAAAGGACAGGCAAGAGCACTATGAGAAAGGAATATCACAGGCAAATTTCACCCAGGTTGACATGGATGGAAAATTCTAGACAAAGTATA
>CAUYSK010066254.1:0-28459 GCA_963575035.1 Avahi laniger
TCAGGAGTTCAAGACCAGCTTGAGCAAGAGGGAGACCCCGTCTCTACTAAAAAATAGAAAGAAATGATCTGGACAACTAAAAATATATATAGAGAGAAAAAATTAGCCAGGCATGGTGGTGCATGCCTGTAGTCCCAGCTACTCGGGAGGCTGAGGCAGAAGGATTGCTTGAGCCCAGGAGTTTGAGGTTGCTGTGAGCTAGGCTGACGCACGGCACTCTAGCCGGGGATACACAGTGAGACTCTGTCTCAAAAAAACAAAAACAAAACAAACTATTTTGATCTGGGAGAAGAAAAACAGAAAGAATCAAACTATTTGTCACTGAGTTTTAAAAGTGGATAGGATTTCACAGGTAAACTAGGAATTCAATTTTGCTATTTAAAAAGTGAAGAAACTAAAGTCAATAGGGATTTTCCCAAGGTCATACACCTAAGTAGTGTCAGAGTCAGGACTGAAACCTATGTTTACTCAGTTCTTAGTTCATGAATACAAAAATCAAACTTGCTAGCCCATTAAACTTTTTTTCAAAAGAGTTTAGAATCAAAAACAAAAATAAAACTAGTATTATTTAAGGTCTATTATCTGACAAAATAATACTAACTTCTTAAACACTATGTAGCAGAAATTCCTTGCCTAACTTTGAACATTGTAAACTCAAGCTATGTGTCTGTCACTTTAAGCATAAAAATAGTCATTATCATCATAATCACAACACTGATTTTGGTATGGAGGCAAACTAGAGTTTCAGAAAACAAAAGAAATTTACAACCAGTAGTCAAGCTGCATAAGTTTAACAAATGTACTTACGTTTGTATACTTGTTTGTATACGAAGTTTATTAGGCAAGCCTAAAAGTGATAGGTTTTCAACTTTGTGAACTACACCATGCAGCCAACTAATTCGGGATTATTTGCATTACGTAATCATACAGAATTATGTGGATTATGTAATCGTTTAGGTTTATCCAATTTGTGTAATCATTCAGGATTATCCAATTATGAGTCAGGAAAGATTTTTCTCACTTAGCTAAAATTACTTAATTTCAAAAGACCAAAGAGCCAGCATTAAATTTCATATTAGTTGCTTCTAAGAAGTGACTTTGACTGTAAATGGCATATTTAAGCTAAACAATGCAATAAAAAACAGCATGGCAAAAACACATGAATACTGTACCAGTTTAGCCAATTTCTTTTGTCAAGACACTGAATTCATTGACTATTAGAAACCCACCAACTTCAGGAAGGAATGACCTATAAAGCTCAACAGAGTACCACTCTATTTTGAAAGATGTCCACTGTCATCAAAGAGAAGGACTCTTGACCCACAGTTCAGTAAATTGTCCCAATTGTTAATAGTTACGCGGTCATCCCTCGGTATCCATGGGGGATTGGGTCCAGGACATCCCATGGGTTACAAAATCTAGAATACTCAATCCCTGATATAAATTGGCATAGTATTTGCATATAACCTATGCCCATCTCCCATATACTTTAGGTCATCTCTAAATTATTTGTAATAACTAATGCAATGTAAATGCTATATAAATAGTTGTTATACTGTACTGTTTAGGAAATAATGACAAGAAAAAAAAGTCTGAATATGTTCAGAACAGATGCAAAATTTTTAAAATATTTCTGATCTGCAGTTGGTTGAATCCACAAATGTAGAGAACATGAATATGAATGGCCAATTGTATATCTCAATATTAAAGAGAAATGTAATCAGAGAAGTACACGACACTGAGCCACAGAGCAAAAGCAATGGACAATACATTTACAATAAAAAGAACCAAATACTTAAAACCGTGACTGCTCAGATAAACTGTGTGTTTATGAATGGGCATGGTTGCTGGCATATAATACACCTTCCCTTTGCAATAATTTATTTTAATTCCCTTTTAAATTAAACAAAATCTGACATATACACTTGCCCTTTCCTCCTTCCTCCCCATTTTATGGATGACTCATCCAACACAAAAACTAACTAGAAACAGCAAATTTAACTTCTTACACTACTATAGAATTGAGTGGAAAGAAATATTTAATGATATACATGCCAAAGAATAATGCTTTCTAATAATTTAATTGGTAAAAATTCTTGGTTTACAATCATATTAGCACTTGAAAAGAAACAATTCAATTAATAATGATCAATCTAGATTTAATTATAACATACTATACTAAAAGTATAACAAAGTACTGTTTATTTGCTTATATCCTTACTGGTACCAGGAAGAATTTCAACTACAAATGTGTTTTTTTTAATGTGATGAGACAGCATAAATTAAACATAAACTCTTTAAAACAGAAAAACAAGGGAGAGCCAAAGTAAAACAAAGAATAAAGCTAAAAATGTACCATAAGGTAAAACTATAGTGTATGTTTTAATAGATGCAAATCAGAGGAAAGATTTAAATACAGCCAGCCATTGTTACATGCATAAAATGTTTTTTGAAAGGGTATACTAGAAATTGTTAATAGTGATTACCTTTACGGAGAAAGATGAGGGGTCAAAATTCACAAATGATGAGGGTATGGGCAGTGGACAAACTTATTTTTTATTTTATAATATCCTGTACTGTGCTGAATATATCATGTTTATATAATTCTTTAAATACAAATAAATCATAAATAAAGTACTAAGCAGATCACAGAAAAAGAAGCACTAGATCTCTCCACAACACCAAAATTATGGTTCAAGGGCATAGAAAGCACAGAGGACTGTATGATACTGAGTACGCTTGAAAGTTGCCCTAGTTTGGTTTGTTTGACCCCTCCATTAAGTCTCATGTTGAAATTTGATTCCCAGTGTTGGAGGTGGGGCCTAATAGGAGGTGTCTGGATCCTGGGGGTTGGATCCTTCATGAATGTCTTCATCCTTGTGGTTATCAGTAAGTCTTGGTTCTATTAGTTTCCTCAAGAGCTGGTTGTTAAACAGAGCTTGGCAGGCAGGCATGGTGGCTCACGCCTGTAATCCCAGCACTCCGGAAGGCTGAGGTGAGAGGATTGCTTGAAGGCAGGAGTTAGAGACCACTATGAGCAAGAGTGAGATCCCCATCTTTACCAAAAATAAGAAAATATTAGCTGGGCATGGTGGCTCCTGTCTGCAGTTCCAGCTACTCCGGAGGTTGAGGCAGGAAGATCACTTAGCCCAGGAGTTTCAGAGCTTGAGACTGCAGCGAGCTCTGATTATGCCACTGCACTCTACCAGGGCAACAGAGTGAGATTCTGTTTCAAAAAAAAAAAAAAGCCAGAGCCTGAGCCTGAGCCTGACTCTCATGGTGCTCTCTCTCTCCTCCCCTCTTGCCATATGATCTCTGTACACACTGGCCCCCCTTCCCTCATGAGTGGAAGCAGCTTAAGGCCATCAGCAGTTGCAGATGGTGACAACATACTTCTTGTATGGCCTGCAGAACCATGAGACAAATAAACCTCTTTTCTTTGTAAATTACCCAGTTTCAGGTATTCCTTTATAGCAACACAGACTAAGACAAAAGTGGAAGAATGAGATATTTTTATCGGAAATGGAAAGTAGGGAAGGCAGAAAGGAGAAATTGCTCTTTACCACATATAGCAAAATGTTACGTTTGTATTCAGAGGAAATTGCCCTAAGAAAAAGACTACTACTTCTAAATTCCTCCTACTCCTTGCTTTCAACCACTGGCAAGTTTAAGGATTTAGGAGAGTCTCATATTTATGAGTCTCGGGCCCTACTTAAATTAAAAAAAAAAAGCGATATTACCAGTATACAAGACTCATTTTTTAAATCAAGTCTTAGTCATTCTCAGTAAACACAGAAAGACAAAAGACAATGAATGTATTGAATTTTTCTATAAAGCCAAATTTATTGAATTTACAAAATGCTTTTATTCAGTGACTTTGTCCTTTCAACATTTTTTGATGTTCAAATGTTCCTTTATAATGGTGATAGTTGGTAAAAGTTTGATTTTATTGCGCTCTTACTTAGAAAAACAAAAGTTGCACTTCTTTGTCAGTCCTCCAAATTTTTAAATACACTTCACTAGTCCATGAAATTCAAAAATTCAAGAACTACCAGGATAGATGATAAGGACAGTCATTTTTTTAACACAATGAAATGTTTAAATCTCCCTGTAATTTAATAAGGAATCACATTTATGTAGAGACAGTTATCAACTCCCCAGAAGGACAAAGATAAACAAGAACTTCAGAAATCATTAGGAAGTCATATATGTTCATGTCCTCTGAACACTTCAAATGGAACATGCAATTAATTTGTTAATCAAATACTTAACTGTATATCTACCATGACAGTAATATAAAACACTAAGATAAAAACTTGCTGAGTCTCATTTAAACACTGAATATCAGAACCAAGGGTTTGTCAGTAAGAAAGAAAAGTTAAACTAGAAATTTACCCGCATTTCAGAAAGAGAGAGACAAGTATCCAGTAAATAGAAATGCAAGCAATCAGAATTACCAAAATTAAGTTGGGCAGAAAATAAACAACCAACCATGGGGTCTAGGTTTTAGAAGCAGAAGTCCTTTCTAAACAAACAAATGGTGGTGAATCTGACAGGGTAATACCGAAAACAAATTACTCAAAAAAGGGTTTAGTCATAAGAAATAAAAAAAGATATTGGGGAAATGCAAATCAAGACCATAATGAGATATGACCTAACTCCAGTGAGAATGGCTTTATCAAAAAGTCCCAGGCCAGGCGCGGTGGCTCACGCCTGTAATCCTAGCATTCTGGGAGGCCGAGGTGGGCGGATTGTTTGAGCTCAGGAATTAGAGATCAACCTGAGCAAGAGTGAGATCCCATCTCTATTAAAAAATAGAAAGAAATTAGCTGGACAACTTAAAACATATAGAAAAAATTAGTCGGGTATGGTGGCACATGCATGTAGTCCTAGCTACTTGGGAGGCTGAGGCGGAAGGATCCCTTGAACCCAGGAGTTTGAGGTTGCCGTAAGCTAGGCTGACACCATGGCACTCTATCCTGCGCAACAGAGTGAGAGAAGGGAAGGAAGGGGGGGAGGGAGGGAGGGAAGGAGGGGAGGGAGGAAGGAAGGAAGGAAGGGAGGAAGGAAGGGAGGAAGGGAGGGAGGAAGGGAGGGAGGGAGGGAGGGAAGGGAGGAAGGAAAAAGTCCCAAAACAGCAGATGCTGGCATGGATGTGGAGAGAAAAGTACACATATACACTCTTGGTGGGACTGTAAATTAGTACAACCTCTATGAATAGTAGTATGGAGATACCTCAAAGAACTAAAAGTAAACTTACCATTTGATCCAGCAATCCCACTACTAGATATTTATCCAAAAGAAAAAAAGACATTTTATAAAAAAGATACTTACACTCGAATGTTTATAGCAGCACAATTCACAATTGCAAAGACGCGGAAACAACCCAAGTGTCCATCAACATGTGAGTGGATTAATGAAATGTAGTGTGTGTGTGTGTGTGTGTGTGTGTGTGTGTGTGTGTGTATCATGGAGCACTACTTAGCCTTAAAAAAAAAAATGGTGATTTAGTATCTTTTGTAACAACCTAGATGAAACTGGAGACCATTCTTCTTAGTGAAATATCACAAGAATGGAAAAACAAACACCACATGTATTCAATACTAAATTGGAACTAATCAGTCAACCCTATGTGCACATATGGAAGTAAAACTCAAGGGAAATCAAGTAGGTGGGAGGGGGGAAAAGGGGATGGGTAAATTTACACCTAATGGGTACAATGCACACTATCTGGGTGGAAGGCACACTTAAAACTTTGACTCAAACTGTATGAAAGCAAATTATGTAACCAAAACATGTGTATCCCCATAGACTCTGAAATAATAATAATAAAAAAAAGATATTAAAACTGGGATGTAAAATGAGAACATAACAACCAACTTAGTTACTAGTTTAGGATTGTTTACATTTTCTTTAACTAGAGAAAGGGTTTGTTCTATATTAAGTTCTGGCTGAATGACCAGTTGAATGCTCAAATGAGCATTAAACAGCCCCAAATGAAAAAATTATAGCACTAAAAGGAAAAGGGGTGAAGTCATTAAAATGAAATCTAGTATTCAGAAATAATACAGAAAGAACTCTTCATTCTTGCCTTGGAACAGAAATAGAACTATCAACAAAGAATTAGGTACTTATGTAATAAACCTACCACACAGCAAACCTTACACTTGTAGTGTGAGGTTTAAATTACATCTTAATATAGTATGTAAAAAATTAGTCATACTAGATGTTATAACCTATATTATTCTTTAAAATCATATTTCTAGCATTCAAAAAACTAAAGTCATTAGTCTTATAATTAAAACAGTTATTCTCTAAGAGGCCTAGAGATCTTTACAACTTGTCCAATAAGTTCTTCAGGGATTACATATTTATAAAAATCCCTTAAGAAAAAAAAATGGATTTTACATGTGTAGTTTGCAGACAGAATAAATCCCCACCAAAGGTGTCAATGTCCTTCCTAACCCCCAGAATTTGTGACTGTATCTTACCTGTGAAGGGATTCAGAGTATGCCACCCCTAAATATGCCACCTTGACATAAGGATTATTTTGAGCTAAAAGCAAATGAGACAAAGTAAACATACGCACACAAAAAATCTTCTGCCCTCCTGCTACCAGGAAGGGCAAGATGATATCCATTCTTAATTGATTCTTTACACCAGAGACAACTCTAGACCCTTATCAGCAGAGAGGAGACAGCGCCAGAGGAATCTATTGAACAAACCTTACTAACTAGTCCATTCTTTTCCATTAATTTCCCACATATATTTATCTTCCCACAACTTGCTGCCCCTAATAGCTGAAAGTCCCTTTCCTTTGTCTTGTCACTTCTCTACAAAATTATTATTTCGTTAAAATGATATAGAAACCCAATTTCCAACCATCCCTTTGAATTACTCATCATTGAGTATTCCCATGTGTATGAGCAATGCACATGTTAATAAATTTCTTTGTTTTTCTCTTATCTGTCTCCCTTCCTCAGCTTTATTAAGGTATAATTGACAAATAAAAATTATACATATTTACAGTATATAATGTGATGTTTTCATATACGTATATATTGTGGAATGACTAAACCAAACTAATTAATACATCCATTATCACATATACTTATTTTTTGTGGTAAGCATATTTAAGATTTACTCTATTAGCAATTTTCAGATATACAATAAATTATTAACTATAATCACCATGATGCACAATTGATCTCCAGAATTTATTCATCCTTTCTAACTGAAACTTAATCTGTCTTTTGTCAGTATAAGTTAAAGTCCCCAGACAGGGAACCTAGAAGAGTAGAGGGAAAAAAAGGATTCTTTTTCCTCTCCCACACATGGCAAAAAGGACTTTTCAAATGTAATTAAGATTAAGGACTTTGAGATGGGGACATTATCCTGGATTATCTGTATGGGACCAATCTAATCACATGAGCCCTTAAAAGAGAGAAACTTTCCCAGCTGTTCTCAAAAAAGGAGAACAGGACAAATAGCAGTGTGAGAAGGACTCAAACCACCATTATTGGCTTTGAAGAAGGAAGAAGGAGGCCATGAGCCAAGGAATGCAGGCAGCCTCTAGAAAGTAGAAAAGGAAGGAAATGGATTCTCCCCAGAACCTCCAGAAAGCAATGCAGCCCTGCTGACACCTTGATTTTAGCCCACTAACACCTGTGTTGAATTTCGGCCCTTCAGAACTGTAAAGTAACAAATTTGTACTGTTTCAGCCATCAAATTTATGGTTATTTTGTTACAACAATAATACAAAACCAAGAATACATGTTCTATAAGTAACTTTAGTTTTATAAATTAAGATATTAATTTCAATTTACGTGGCCTAATTCTAGATATACAGACAAAAACACTAGACTAAGAATAAGATAAAGTGTATTCTAGTTACAGTCTAACAGCTAAATATCTGTGTGGCCTTGGGTAAACTATTTCTTCACCATTTGGACACCAATTTCTTTATCTGCAATATAAAACCTATAAAGCAATTATTATGAAATAAAATGGCAATTATAGTCAATACTACCTCAGATTCAGGAAACCCCAGGATTAAACAGATTCTAGAAATAGCTATTAATTCAAGATTATGTTAATGTTATGGTAATGGGAATAGCATTACATAATTCCATTTATAGAATGAATTCTATATTAAATGATATGAGCATTCAAATTAAAATAAGAATGACTTAAAATGTATAACGAAGCCCTTAACAGTAGGATCACATATAAGGCTGATAAAATATTGAAAATTTCTTGAAAGGAAGCCTATGACATAAAAAATACATGGGTCTAACAAGTATCATTATTTAAGGTACAGACAGTAAAATTCAATTACTTTTCACTTTCTGACACTTTGTCTCTTCACTATTCAGATTAGAGAATTTCACAGAATCGTTTTTGATTTGAAATGACTGTTGTCTGTGTATTTTCCTCACTATATTTCAGTACTTTTTGTACAAAAGATCAATTGTAACAAGGCATTTATGTCATTTCTGAAAATAAATTCGGAGTGGGAGTATATACTATCATGATGCTATAGTTCCCCAGGAAGCTATAAATAATCAGTATCTTATACATTGACGCTTACTAACATATTGTGAAAAAGATAACCAACTCTTCAACTGGAGACCCATCCCTATTTGGTTTCAGAGGTTTAGTTTACTGGAAAAAAAATCATTTTCTCAGGTTTTTAAAGAGAAAATATTTTTATTGAGAAGGTTTTTAGTAATTTTTCAAATAAATTACTGAATTATTCCTAAAATTATGACTGTCAACTCAAAACTGTCAAATCTTGTCTCAACTGAATAGTAATGAGCAGCATATTATAAATTCGAGCCAGGTCAAAGAAACATTCTCAAATGAAAATAAGAATCAAGGGCAAGAGGGTTATCATAATTTGGAATCCTACAACTACCAGATTATATGAATAACTAATATAATTAGAAAATAATTCAAAAGTTTCCATGAATTTATTCTACGCAATAATTCTGAAGTAGGACATACTTTTAAAAGTCAAGATGACTTTTGATGACAGCCTTGTTTAGCCACACTTAAATCACAGAATCAGTGGGTTCCAAGGAGAACACATAGATAATCTGACAGTGAGCCTTCCCCTCAACTAACTTTCTTATAATTTTATACTTGGTCTTATTCATGAAAACACATGAAGTCTCTGGAAAAAAAAATTATATACTGCCTTTGATAACCATGTAGTATGTTCTGCCTTATGATTTAATGCAAAAAATTTCTTTTCCCTTAAAAAGGAATATAATATTTCCTTTACAATCATAATTCTGTCAATATAACTGAAGACAAATTCCTAAAGATATGATTCTAAAGGTAATTCACACAAGCATTCTATTATACTTATAAGTACCAAGTGGCTCGATCACTTCACTTAAATCAGTAATGATTTGCCTTTTAATTAAAAGTTCCTTTGCATTAATCATCATTTTATGATTATATTCTCACCAAAGTTTGGAGAAACACTTTAATATCTTGGCACTCATTCAATATTATCAGTTTATTTATTTTTAAAATTATCTCATCTAAAATGTCAAATCAGTTTATTTTTTAAATTAGGACATGTAGTAATGGTTGCAGTACAAGCCTTTGTATATTCTATTAATAGCACCCAAACATACTATGACAAATATTGGCCGGGCATGGTAGCTTACGCCTGTAATCCTAGTACTCTTGGAAGCTGAGGCAGGAAGATCGCTTGAGCTCAGGAGCTCGAGACCAGCCTGAGCAAGAGTGAGACTCATTTCTACTAAAAATAGAAAAATTAGCAGGGTGCAATGGCACATGTCTGTAGTCCCAGCTAGTTGGGTGACTGAGGCAAGAGGATCACTTGAGCCCAGGTGTCTGAGGTTGCAGCGAGCTACGATGACACCACTGCATTGCAGCCCGGGTGACGGAGCGAGACTGTGTCTCAAAAGAAAAGAAAAGAAAAAGATACCATGACAAATGCAATGAAGCAACATCAATTTAAAATCATAACAAAACAAATGTCAGTATAAAGTACTTCTGTAAATCCTCAATTAATTCAATGGTGAATGTTCAATATATTTAATATAAAACTATATAAACAAACTTTTAAAACTAATTTTTAAATGCAGGCATATATAATTATGAAACCAAAGTTTTGGTTCCACTGCTTACACTGATTTCTCAAAATTAGTTGATCTGAATGTAACAGTTTCATTTCATTTTATAGATCAGAATGTATACCTAAGAAGGAATATCTACCAAGATTATTTAGACATTCCTATTTTTTCATTTCCCCCCATAGCTTTTTGTAATCCCTTCATGAAAGAAATGCTCACTTCAAGAATATTCTGCCTTAAATTTCCAATCAAGATGGCATAGTGAGTTTATACCTACGCGCATGTCATCAGTTTCAAACGCATGATAATGACAAAGAAAAGAATAAAATTTCAAAAAACAACAACAACACAAAAAGATTTAGCTAGGCTTAAAAAACAATAAGACAATTCAATTAAAAATGGGCAAAAGAACTTGAACAGTCACTTCAAATTGAAAATGTGGATGGCAAACAAGCACATGTAAAGATGTTTCACATCATTAGCCAACAGAGAAATGCAAATCACAATGTGATACCAGTATATACCTATCACAGCAGGTAAACTAGAAAATACTGACAATGACAAGTACTAGCAAGGATACAGAGGAACTAGAACTCTCAAATATTGTTGGTGGAGATGCAAAATGGCACAGCCACTTGAGAATATTTTGGCAGTTTCTTAAAAAGTTAAACATACACTTACCACAGGACCCAGCAATCCCACTCCTAGATATTTATCTACAGAAACAAAAACATATGTTCACACAAAAACCTGTATGTGAACGTTTATAGTGGCTCTATTAAAAATCTCATTAAAAAAATGAAAAGTATCAAAATGTCCTTCAAATAGTGAACAGATAAACAAACTGTGGTATATCCATATAAGCGAATACTATGCAAATAAAAAGGAATGAACTACTGATATGTGCAACAACTTGGATGCATCTCAAAGACATTATGTTAATAAAACCAGTGTCACAAAGGTTAAATACTCTATGATTCCACTGATATGATGTTCTTGAACAGACAAAACTGCAATGACAAAGAACAAATTAGTGGATGCCAGAGGTTATTGGTGGGCAGAGGGTGTGACTACAGAGATACAAGGGAGGTTTTGTGGGATGATGGGATTGTTCTGTATCTTGATTGTGGTCATGATACATGAATTCATTTATATGTTAAAATTCATAGAACCATAACAAAAAAGTCAATTTTATTCAAGATTAAATTAAAAAATAAATTATATATATATAATACATACTACATATATATGTGTGTGTATATATATACATATGTATGTGTGTGTATATATATTTTCACCTTACTCCCATCCCGTAGTCCAGAAACAAAATAAAAATGGAAAGTGGTAAACAGAGCTAAAGCCAAAAATCTATTGAGTTCCTCTGTAGAGAAGCAAGCAGTGTCAGATAAATAGTCAGTTGCTATAGCGCAATAGGAACTAAAGTTCTCTAGCTCTAGCAGAGACTGTAGCTAGACTGCTGCTTGAACTTATACCTCAAACTACTACCAAACCTTCTTTCCAATCCTCTGGAAAGAAGGCTTGGGGCGGGCGGAAATAAAATTGTAGTCAAACTGTAGACAAACCACTGGAGCTATAGCTTTAAAGGAATTGCAGAGGAGTACAAAAACCTGCAAATATATTCCCCTAAGCTGCTGACTTACTTTTAAACTACATATGCGCAGGGCAAAACTCCAAAAATGCCCACAGAAAATGGCAGCTGGGAAGCTGAAGATCTGAACAGAGATCTCTGTAGTCACACTGTCTTAGGAATATTGTAATTTAAGCCTTGTCAAGTTAAAAGGACCTTGACAAAACACCCTGGGCTTTAAGTTAAACACCTCAGAAGGGCCTGGGTCTAGGACTACAGGCTATAGCATGGACTAAGAGCAAAGGTGAAATAAATCAGCCTAACAAAACCTAAAAACATATCCTCAATAGGATCACAAAAGATGATTCACAAAATAAACATATACTTATTTGACATCAAAATGTCATTCCTGTTTTCTTAAGTATAAAACTTCAAATACTTATGTTTCTATTTTGTACAATTTAAAGCAGTTCAGGTGAAGTCAGTTAATGTCTCATAGTACCTATGTATCACATAGCCATTGCTCTGATCTTTCCACCAACTAGCTTGTTTACCTTCCATCCTTTATTTTTCTTACCTCCTTATGACTTCAACTGACACAAGATTCGACTTAAGCTAACTCAACCTCATGAAATCTCATTAGTTCAGCTCCATTGCCAAATTATTCATTTTTCTAATCCTAATCAGATGAGAGAGATCATTTTTATACACAAGGAGATAAACAGACTGCTGTCCACTCTATGGATTAGGCTTCTTTTGAATCAGGTGTCCCTTCTTAATTCGAAATGGCTACACAGTTGGGAAGAAGTGTCGAGAGACACAAAATGCACACTTGATTAGCATATCTCTTTGGCAGGAACCAAGGGTCTGGAAACTGTTTCCCTTAGAAAGACAAGTGGATGGAAAAACAGTAATATCTCTTTAGAGTCTAGGCTTAAAGATGAACAGTCTCAAACATAATCTTTGTGCTCTGAAACCTCCTTTTAAGTCATTCAATAGGTACTGACCACAACCACATGAATAATACTATACCATACAGAAAACGATTGTGTAAAAGAGGGTCCTCATACTTAAGCAGTATGCAATCTAGTTGACTAATATACAGTCATGCACTGCATAATTATGTTTTAGTCAATGACGGAACACATATATGATGGTGGTGTCATAAAATTATAATACCATATTTTTACGGTACCTTATCTATGGTTAGATACATGTAAGTACACAAATACTTACCAATGTCTTACAATTGTCTAAGTACTGAGTACAGTATCCTCCTGTACATGTTTGTAGCCTAAGAGCAATAGGTTATGCCATATTGCCTAGGTGTGTAGTAGGCTATACCATCTAAGTTTGTGTAAGTACATTCTATTAATATGACGTTCACACAATGACTAAATCTCATACCAACGCATTGCTCAGGACGTATCCTAGTCATTAAGCAATGCATGACTACACATGAAACAAACAATAAATAAATAAGGTAGAAGGTAATTGATTACCAAAATGAACGGAAAACATTGAAGTGGGGATTAAAAAAAGGTCTCATGATATTTTTATTCATCACATAAAAATGTTTTAGTTGTTACTTGTTCACTAACAGATACGTTAATTGTTCATCTAAGGAGACACAGCAGAAACCCCAAATACTAACCCAAAGTTTGAGGGATAATAGCTGTATTTCAGAGGATTTTGCTTGGGGCTTATCCATAAACTTTAAATGACAATGTATTTCGTAGTACAGTCAATATACAAATGAAATTCCATCTTTCTATGTACTCTTTCAAAACAATGAGTCTTTTTAAAAAGGGGAGGGGAGGTTATAATAAGATACATTCATTAACTCATTCAACAAATATTTAACCACCTACCATATGCCAGATACTGTGATAGATGCCAAGGAGACAGAGTGATAAACAATATAGACATTTGCAAAATATTCATTTCATTCCTCTATTAACAAGCATTTATGGATCCTGTGTCAAAATAGGGAAGAAGAAATTTACTACTCAGTAATGTTATAGAACTTAATTTAGGAAAATATGTGTGCATAAATAAATGTATATGTTTTATATATGACATAATATGCCATATGTGTAATATATCATTCTATGTAATCTACCATATGTTCAGAATCTGCTACAGAGATTTTTCCTGTGACATAATACAAAAACATTAAGTTCTTATGCTACCATATTCTTTTGTTTTTTGTGGTTTTCTTCTGCTTTTGAATGAGTGACTTATTTATCCTGCAAATTATGCATCAAATTTTTTTTCCAATATTGTAAAGTCATACATTAATATTATCTGTCACATGTTGGTTAAGAGCTATTGAATCCTTCATATTGTACCATTCTTGGCCTAACAATCTGCGTTGGAATTATCACCTACCTGTTCAACTCAGGGTGTATGAAATATTAGCATACACATTTTAACAGAATGAAAATGACATTGTTAGGATTATTTCTAAAGTTTGTTCAAGTACTAAAAGTCTCCGATTCCCTGACTATTTAATTAATAGTATAAGAGCAAAACACAGGTGAAATCCAATAATCTACTGCAAACTGTACTCAATTTAAGGCTTTATTAAAGCCATAGTCCCATCTGTTGTATTTGCTGTTCTATAGAACCTAACCTTAATCTCATTTTTATCCCCATCTCTACCCTAATCACATATTCATCCTGGTATAAATCATAAGTCCATGTGGTTTTCAGACATAAAAAGACCCACGGAAGTAAAAATCCCAAAATGCAAACTTTCAAATAAGAGGATTTTTTTTTATTAAATGGCCAGGTGCAGTGGCTCATGCCTGTAATCCTAGCACTCTGAGAGGCTGAAGCAGGAGGATCACTTGAGGCCTGGAGTTTGAGACCAGCCTGAGCAAGAGTGAGACCCCATCTCTACTAAAAATAGAGAAAATTAGCTGGGCACAGTGGCACACACCTGTAGTCCCAGCTGCCCAGGAGGATGAGGCAGGAGCATCGCCTAAGCCCAGGAGTTTGAGGTTACAGTGGGCTAGGCTGATGCCACTGCACTCTAGACAAGGCAAGAGAATGAGACTTTGTCTTCAAAAAAATAAATAAATAAATAAAACTCAAAAAAAAAAAAATTAAAAAAAGGGAAGACAAAGAAGCCAAGAAACCATTACACATTAAAAATCATTAAGATTTACTGAGAAATTAACAAAATAGAAACTATAAAAAAAGAACCAAATGGAAATTCTAGGGCTTAATTTAATTCAAATTAAAACTTTACTGGAGGGGCTTAACAATATATTGGTGATGACAGAAGAAAGTGAACTTGAAGACCAATCAGTCAAAATTCTCCAACCTGACAAGAGATAAAAGATTGAAGAAAAACGCATAAAGTTTTAGGGACCTGTGGGACAATTTCAGATGATCTGAAATATATATGTATTAATAATTATGGTAACAGAGGAGAAAAGAATGAAACTGGGGCAGAAGAAATATTTGAAAAATAACGGCCCATGTCAAAGCTGTGACAACTGGAAAGGAAATAGAGAAAAAAGGGAAAAAAAATTTAAAAAGAAAGTAAACAGAAATAGAATAAAATTTAAAAAAAATAAAAAAATAAAAATAATGGCCCAAAACTTCTCAAATATGATGTAAAATACCAACTTTCATGTTTAGTCAATTCCAAGCAGGATAAATACAGGAAGAACCACACTGAGGCACATCATAGTCAACTGATGAAAAACAAAAATAAAAATCTTGAAACCAACCAGACAAGGGCAAAAAAAAAGGAAAAAGAGAAATAACAATAAGAATTACTACCAACTTCTCACTGGAGGTCAGAAAACAATAAAATGACATCTTTAAAGCACTGAGGGAAAAAAGTAGAATTTTATATTCAGCAATAATATCCACAAAAAAAATGAGAGTGAAATAAAACCACTTTCAGCTAAACAAAAGCTGAGAGAATGACTGCCAGACGATCTGCACTATATAAATGTTAAAGGATATCCTTCAGGCTGAAAAGAAATTATATCAAATGGATACTTAGACCTACAGGAAGGAAAAAGAACACAAGAAATGGTAAATAAATTGGTAAATATGAAGACTTTGTTTTTGTTCTCATAATTCACTTAAAAATCAAATAACTGTTTAAAGCACCATATAACACTATAAAGTGGGGTTTGTAACATGTAGAGAAGTAAAAAAATGACAGAAATCACACAAAGAGGGGATAAGTAAATGGAATTATATTGTACATTGGAAATTGACAGCTCGAAACGGGATAGGTCAGGTAGAAAAGGAGGTGGAGATAGAGGGAAGTACAAAGTGTCAGGTATGAAATGCGATGTAACTTTCTGATGAGCTGGAAATGTTCTTATCTTGCTGATGCTGGGATTAGATGGAAACAAACAAGAATAGTAAATGGATTTCCAGACATATTAAGGAATGAGACATTAATGAGTAAACAGATGTGGAGAAGAATGAAATGGAAATGTCTAAGATGACTTCAAGTTTTCTAATCTCCCTTACCATGCTGGGAACTGCTGTGAAAAGGTTTCAAAGATAAAGGTTGAGTTCTATTTTGGATATGTAAAGATGCCTAGAGGATAACCAAGTAGAAAAGAGAATAAGGAATGGAATACCAGTATGGAGAGCAACAAACTTTCTAGCTCAAGACTTAGACACAGAAGGCAAAAACATAAAAGTAGTAGTTAAGCTAATTAGTATAGGAAAAGTTTTCCAAAAGTATCTAGGGTAAGATGGGCTAAAGTCCAGGGACAGAGCTACAAAAAACTGCAGATATTTAAGACAATACGGAGGAAGAAAAACCCCTTAAAGAATAAGTGGCCATAAAAATAGGTGATAAACAAGAAAGAGTATTCCCACTGAAAGACAGGGTAAAGGAATTTTAAGGAAGAACTGGTTGATCAGAAAATCAAATCCTGTAGAGACTTTAACTCAAGATAAATAGATGTGAAGGAAAGAAAAGGATGCCAGAAAACAAAAATGGGACTCAAACCCACAGTAGTGAGTAGAGCTCACATCCAGTAGTCCCTGTAGGTATATGTCCCAATATACACATCTTAAGGGCTACAGTTTTAACATCTATCCCAAAGCAATGGAAGTTGGTCCTGGAATTGGCCTTCTTGCACAAAGCCAAAAGTCAGAAAGAAGCTATCCTATTCATGAAAAAGGGGTAGAAAAACACTGCTTATTGGTTCTCAGACAGGACATGGGAGCTGGTAGCATACCTGTGGGTAGAAGATGGGACAACCTTAAAAGTATTCAGAGATGGAGCATGGAATCAAGGGACAGTTTTGACAAGATTGGAAAGACTTGAGCATGTGTATTTGTTATCTTTTGCTATATAAGAAACTATTCTAGAACCTGGTAGAGAGTGAGCCACCAGGCTCAGCCCAGCAGATGGCTTTTTCTAAGACTTCGGTTCCAGTTTCCTAGCTTCAAAATTGGCATCTGATTGCTTGGCAAAAGAGGGTCTTAGGAAAACCTCTACTGAATAGAGGCACATTCGGGCCTTCTGGCTGTGTGAGGGCCTGCCTCTCCATTCTACTCCAGCCTCTGGAACATGTCTTACTTTCCCAGGGTACAGCCAGGCACATGCATGAGAGCTCTGCCTTCTGGGTTTTGGAGTCTCCTATTGTTTCTTCTGGACAAACCTGGGATGTTCACATAGCATCAGGCACTTCATCATGTCCAAGGCCATGCACCTCTGAGCCTCTTAAGTAGATATCCCTGAATATGAGATTTTGAAATAAAAAACACTAATTTCATTCAAAGAGATAATTATGTTATCTTTAAGTCCTTTATCTCAATGAAATAAAGTTGTAGTATAATATAATATAATAGATAAGAATGTGGACAATTCAGACTATCTAAGATGGAAACCCAGCTGTCAGTAAGCTATGTGACTTAGACACAACATTTCACTTCTCTGTACCTCAGTTTTTTTATATGTGAAAATGAGATAATAAGCCATAACTTATTAGGTTATTAATTTTAAATGAGTTAATACATGTAAAGTGCTGAATACAAAGCCTGATATATAATAAGCGTGATGTCAAGTGATAACTATGATCATTAATAGAGTTTTTCTCCTATTACAGAGAAAAGGTCCTTGACTGGGGTTTAAGTTCTAATTCTGCCATTTGCTATATCTTTGAGCAACTTACTTGACTTCTCTGAGTCTCCTTCATTTCACTGATTATGATGTGTTAAGGAGAAAATTCAGTTACTTCTCTCATCTCATTAAATTAGGAGCTCATTTCATCTCTGCTCATTCTGGAATTACTATTTTCTCTCTTAATGTCTCACTTCTTTTCATTCATTTTAATATTTACTAATTCAAATTCACCAGCCCCATTTTCTTCTCTTATTTGCCTCTGATAACATTTTCGAAGGGGCTTGAACAATTGTACAGGCATACCTTGGAGATTTTGTGGGTTCAGTTCCAGACCAACATAACAAAGCAAATTACATGAAATTTTTGGTTTCCCAATTCATATAAAAGTTATGTTTATAGCATATGCTATTAAGTGTGCAAAACACTATGTCTAAAAACACAATGTACACACCTTAATTATAAAAATATTGCTTCAAAATGCTAATGAGCATCTGAGCCTTCAGCAAGTCACAATCATTTTGCTAGTTGAGGTGCTTTCCTCAGTGTTGATGACTGCTCCACTGATCAGGGTGCTGGTTGCTGAATGTTGTGGTAGCTGTAGCAATTCTTGAAAGAATACAACAACAAAGTTTGCTACATCCATTGACTCTTCCTTTCCCAGAAGATTTCTCTGTAGTATCATGCTGTTTGATAGCATTTTATCCACAATGTGATTTCTTCCAAAATTGGAGTCAACTCTCTCAAACTCTGCCACTGCTTTATGTAATACTCTAAATCCTTTGTCATCATTTCAACAATGTTCACAGCATCTTCATTAGGAGGAGACTCCATTCCAAAACCCCTTTCTTTGCTCATTCATAAGAAGCAATTCCTCATCTGTCAATTTTTATCATGAGATTTCAGCAATTCAGTCACATCTTCAGGCTTCACTTCTAATTCCAGTTTTCTTGCTACGTCCACCACATCTGTAGTTACTCCCTTCTACCAAAATCTTAAACCCCTCAAAGTCATCCATGAGGGTTGGAATCAGCTTCTTCCAAACTCCTCCTAATGTTGATACTTTCCCCTCCTCTCATCAATCACGAATATTATGAATGGCATCAAAAATTGTGAACCCCTTCCAAAGGTTTTCAACTGACTTTGCCCAGATTTATCAAAGGAATCACCATCTATGGCAACTATAGTCTTACAAAATGTATTTCTTAAATAATAAGAATTGAAAGTTGAAATTACTCCTTAATTCATGGGCTGCAGAACGGATATATTAGCAGGCATGAAAACAACATTAATCTCCTTGCACATCTCCAAGAGAGCTCTTGGATGATGAGGTACATTGTCAATAAGCAGTAATATTTTGAAAGGAATCTGAGCAGTAGGTCACAACAATGGGCTTAAAATAGTCAGTAAACCATGTTATAAACATATGTGCTATCATCTAGGCTTTGTTGTTCCACTTATAGAGCATAGGCAGAAGAGTTAGCATAATTCTTAAGGGCCCTAGGAATTTAGAAATGGGAAGTGAGCATTTGCTTCCACTTAAAGTCACCAGCTGCAATAGACCCTAACAAGAGAGTTCAACCTGTGCTTTGAAGCTAAGCACTGACTTTTCTTCTCTAGCTATTAAAGTGTTAGGTGGCATCCTCTAGAATCTATATAAGGCTGCTTCATCTACACTGGAAATCTGTTGTTTAGTGGAGCCACCTTGATCAATGATCTTAGCTATATCTTCAGGATAACTTGCTGCAGCTTCTACATCAGCACTTGCTGTTTTACCTTGCACTTCTATGTTATAGAGATGATTTCTTTTCTTACACCTCCTGAAGCAACCTCTGGTAGCTTCAAACTTTTCTTCTGTGGCTTCCTCACCTTTCTCACCTTTCATAGAATTAAAGAGAGTTTGGGTCTTGCTCTGGATTAGGATTTGGCTTAAGGGAATGTGCTGATTTCATCTTCCATCCAGACCACTAAAACTTCCTCCATGTCAGCAATAATACTTTTTGGCTTTCCTATCATTCTTGTGTTCACTGTAGTAGCACTTTGAATTTCCTTCAAGAACTTTTCCTTTGCATTCACAACTTGGCAAACTGTTTGTTGCAAGAGGCCTAGCTTTTGCCCTATCTCAGCTTTTGACATGTCTTCCTCATCAAGCTCCATCATTTTTAGTTTTGGATTTAAAGTTAGAGATGTGCAACTCTTCCTTTCACCTGAACACTTAGAGGCCACTGTAGGGTTATTAATTAACCTAACTTCAATATTGCTGTGTCTCAGGTAATAAGGAGGCCGCAGGGGAGAGAAAGAGAGAGACAGAGGAATACCAGTTGGTGGAGAGTCAGAACACATACAACATTTATCAATTTAAGTTCATCATTTTATATGGATGCAGTTCATGGTACCCCAAAACAATTGCAATAGTAACATCAAAGATCACTGATCACAGATCACATAACAGATATAATAATAAAGATGAAAAAGTTTGACATAATTAGATAATTACCAAAATGTGACACTGAGACAAAAAGTGAGCACAGGTGAAAAAAATGGATCCTACAGAATTGCTTGATACAGGGTTACCACAAATCTTCAATTTGTAAAAAACCACAATATCCATGAGGCACAATAAAATGAGGTATGCCTTTATTCTTACTTGCTTCTACTCAGTTATGCCATTTCCCATAATCTGTCTATTCATAGTCTGCCACCCTGTGATTGAATAATAACACCAACAGCACAACATTTTACTGTACTCTTACACTCCTTCTCTGATTTAAGTCTCACAACTATCATCCTGTGAAAGGTAACCAGGTACAGAGAAAGAATTTGACCTATAGTACGTGGAGCCAGGACATGAACCCAGGATAAATGCCCCAAAACTTTGTTTATGAACACAGGATAAATGTCTCAAAACAGTGTTATTCCTCACTGTTTCCTTGTCTTACTAGAATGAACATGAAATTACTTATCAGGAGGAAATGAGTTTGAGTACCAACTGTGATAATGTTTGACTGTGTACAGGATATATCACTACTCTGAATCTCAATTTCCCCATTTGTAATACTGGTATAACACAAGGGTTTTTTAAGAATAAAACAACCACAACAACAAATGCTTTATAAAACCTAAGGAGCTATACTTTTTTTAATACCTTGTTCTTGCCAAAAACCTATTTCTAATTCACTGCATAACTATATTTTCTCCCCTTGGCCCAGGCATCGTAAGACGATATCAACTTTTACTCACCGTTCTGAATTAAACCCCTAATTCTCAGACTCTTTTGCTTTTTTTAATTCACAGAAGAGACCTTCTGTATTTTAAGACTGATTCCACTCAACAGGGGAAAAAACAGTCATTCAAAAATTTATTGAGGATCACCTACATGCCAGGAACTGTGAAACAGAAAATAATATATAAAAGAAAGAAGAGACCTACTAAAATGAGAGTAAGATTATTAAAAGTAGAAGTTCTGAGAATTTCTCACTCACTGACAAGATGCTGAGAGATTTCTTTTTCCACTTCTTTCTTTAATTCTAACTCCTTCCACCCCCCTCTGTTGGGTACAGGAAGAGAGTAAAAAGAATGAGGGAAAGCTGGGTTCACTTCCAAAGGCTACACCAAGGAGAATGGGATGAAACAGGGTATCTAGAAATCTATAACACTCTCAACACATCCAGATAAATCAAATAACTAAGAAAGAGAGGAAGGAAAAGAGTGAAATTACTGAGCATGTACAAAATGCCAGTCATTGTTTGAGGTTCATATAATTTTCACATTTAGTATCACACTTAATATCGACACAATCTTGAGAGGCAGGCATTCTTCTTCCACTCAACAAGTATCTACTGAGTGCCTATGTGTGCTAGGCATTATTCCAGGTAGTTGAAATACATCAGTAAACAAAATAAATAGATGAAGATCCCTGCCATGGTGGAGCTATTCTACAAAAGAAAACAAATTTTAAAACAATACATAAAATAAGCACTATGTTAAACAACAATAAATGTTATAGGAAAAAACAGAGCAGGTAAAGGGTATTAGGAACATAGGAGTGGTGTATGTGAAAACAAGAGGAGGTTGCAGTTTTAATTACAGTGGTTTGAAAAGGTGACGTTTAAGGGAGTTGGTTTGGTGGTTCCTGGGGAAAGAATATTCTAGGCAGACAGAACCATCAGTACAAAATCCTAAGGTGAAAGCCGATCTATTAATACATGTACCAGGAACAGCAAAGAGGCCAGTACAGCTGAAGTGGAAAACATGAGGAAGACAATAAAAGTAGAAAAGTAACAGAAAGAAAGATAACTGGGGGTCAGATCTTGCAGGCCTTTTTAGGCCACCGGCTTTATACTGAGTGAAATGAGGAGCCAGTGGAGAGTTCTGGGCAAAGTAGTGAAATATTTTACTTAGTTTTTGAAGAGATCGCTCAGACTACTGTGTTGAGAAAAGACTGTAAAAGGATGTATAGGAAGGTAACTGATCAGTGTACAGATGGGTGGGGGGGGACAAAAAAGAAGGTAACTAAGGGGCAAGTTAAGAGGTTACTACAGTAATCCAGGTGAGAGATATGGTGGTCTGGACCAGGCTAGCATCAGTTAAGGTGGTCGGAAATTGACATATTTTGGATGTCTTCATATTTTGAAGGTAGAGCTTGACAAGATTTTGACGACAAACTGGTTGTGGGAGTTAGCAAGGGAGAATCAAGGATGGCTCCAACTAGAAAAATGGAGTAGACATTTACTAAGTTGACCAATACTTTGAGAAGAGCAAGTTTCAGGCAGGGAATCAATATTTGGGATATATTAATTATGTCAATCAGACACCCAAATGGCAATGTCAAGTAGGTATAGATATAGGAGTATATGTGTGTGTGATTCAGGAGAGGGGTCTTAAATGGGTATATAAATATAGAAATTGTCAGCATGTAGTTGGTGTCTACAGTCATGATCATCAAGGGAGTGTAGACAGAGAAGAGAATCAAAGACAAATACTTAAACTTTTAAGAAACTGATGAGAGGAGGAGGATGAATGATACATGAAGAAAGATTTTTTTAAAAGTATAATGTCCTAGAAGCCAAGTGAAGAAGGTGCATGTAAGAAGAAATGATCAACTATATCAAACACTGTTGCTAAGTCAAGGGAAATGATGAGTATTGAGAAATTAATTTGAGGTTTAGCAATATGAAGGTCATTGGTGACCTTATCAAGAGTAGTTTCAATTTAGCGATAACAGCAAAAGCCTAACTGTACTGGATTTAAGAGGAAACAGTAAGAAAGGAATCGGAGACAGTGAGCATAAAAAACTCTTTCAAGGATTTTATTGTATCTGGAAAGCAAATAAAAAGTGTTATTTGGTAAGAGAAGTAGCGTCAAGTAAAAGAGGGTTTAAAGATAGAAATACTAGTAGGTTTGTCTTCTTACAGCAGTGATGCAATATCGAGAAAACTTTACAACACAGGAGTGAGAGGGAGAACTGCTGGAGCAATGTCTTTAGGCAAAAGGAAACAGATTCTAATTCATAAATGGAGAGATTGGCTTTAGAAAGGTAGAAAGTAATAGGTGAGAAGATAAAGTATACGGAAATATTGGTAGGTGAGTAGATGTGGTAAAAGGAGTCTATGCAAGTTCTATTTTGATTGTTTCAATTTTCTCAGTGAGGTAGGAAGCAAAATTGTCAGCTCAGAGAGAGATTGGGAATGAGATGTTTGCTGGAAAGTCTGATGAGAGAAAACATGGAATAGGTCATCTAAGAAAATGAAGAAGAAATGATCCAGGAAAATATAATATGAATGCCAAGTAGTTTTAAGGACTCACTTGATACTTTACATTTGTGACGATGAATTTAAGTAAAACTAGTCAGCATGATTCTACATTTTCCTCAAGACACAAATAGCTTCATAGGTACAGACTCAGAGTTGAAGAAAGGCTGGATTTAAGATGGGTTGTAGTTTTTCCAAGTGAGGATGACCAAGTGAGAGTAAGACAAGAAACTTGAGGTTGTATGCAAATGGAGTTGAGGATTCAGGTTACAGATAACAAAATACCATGAAATTAAGTTAGATGGAAGAAGTGATTACTCGAGGGATAATTAAAAGATGACAGAATCAATAAGTTAATTATTATCTCTATTTAATAAATAAGACTTAAGTTGCTAAAATCAAACAGTTTTTGAGTGATACCACTGAATAGAATCTGAATCCAGATGTGCATTATTCGAGTCATTCTGTCCATGGTACTGACAGCACCAAGCTACCTTGCAAATTTGATTTTCATTGGTATACCAACCTCCAAAAGGATAAATCTAAGGCAAAACCACAAGTTAGACAATTTTTCCCAAGCCTCTCTCACCTTTCTCTCCTCCCTCCATATCCCAATACTTAGAGCCCTTCACTGTTCAAACTCCCAAATAATACTGAGTCTTGCCATATCTCCCAATATGACAAAATCACTTTCACTTTCCCCTACTAAGGGACCTCACTCATGAAAATCTGAACTCACTAAGAATTGCTCTGAATAGAAAAATATTTATACATATAAATGACTAAACTTAATTGTCCTCATTAGTATTTTCATTCTAACAGGGAGTCTTTAATTTTGTGAAACATATTAGGTAGAAATAATTGACCAAAATCAAGAACTTTTTGTTCTTGATTTTTTACTATGTCTTTTTTTTTTTTTTTTTTGGAGACAGAGGCTCGCGCTGTTGCCTGGCCTAGAGTGCCGGGGCATCAACCAAGCACACAGCAACCTCAAACTCCTGGGCTCAAGCAATCCTTCTGCCTCAGGCTCCCAAGTAGCTGGGACTGTGCCACTATGCTCGGCTAATTTTTTCTACATATTTTTAGTTGTCTGGCTAATTTCTTTCTATTTTCAGTAGAGACAGGGTCTCGATCTTGCTCAGGCTGGTCTCGAACTCCTGACCTCAAGCGATCCTCATGCCTCGGCCTCCCAGAGTGATAGGATTATAGGTGTGAGCCACCACACCCAGCTGATTTTTTACTATTTCTAGCACCCTCTCCCTTAAAAAAAATTATATGTGTACATACATATACATAATCCTTTATGAAATTTCAGGCTTCTGATTTTTATCTTTTCTCAGAGAATGAGAAAGTGATGACACTGACATACCAGGGATCAGATCCAAATTTGTGTTAAAGATATTTTATATTTAAAACCATAAATTGAACATTCCAGTAAGTCTGGAACTACCTAGTAAAGCAAGAACTAAATGTAGCCAGTTTGAGGGCACTGCTGTTCTCACGAGTAAATGGTTGAAAAAAAAAAAAGGGTCTTAAGGTCTTATATGTCAAGACTATTATTTTTAAAGATATCATAAAGTTAGCACAATAAGAAGGTCTAATCCTGAACATACACAAAAGTATCATTACTGATTATCATGGAAGGCAGAAGGTAGAATTCTACTATAAACACTACACATCTCTGTATTTATTTTCAATTAGCATAAGTGGTAGATTTTATTACAATTTGCAATTATTCAGTCTATCTTCTTTTTAAAGGTTAATCACCCCCACTTGTTGCTATATAACTTATGATACTCCTATCAGAGTAAACATCCCTGCCCCACTGACTTTGGCCTTAGTCACTGATTTGCTTTGGCCAATGGTATATAAACAACCAAGCAAAAGTTTTAAGAGCCACTGTGTATTTCTGCCAAGTCTCTTTCTTTTTTCCCTCTGTTACAAGAACAGTATGGCCCAAACAGGAGTTGTTCTCCAGCCTGGATCTCACAATCACAAGACATGTGAAACAAGAGCAGAGCCAGTGCCAACCTTCAGCCAATGTGGAGAAAGAGCAAAGAATAAACAAATAATTGTTGTTGGAAGCTCCTGAAATATTGAGGTCATCTGTTATGCAGCATAACTTAGCAAAAGTTAATACGGCATGCATTACTATTATAATTAGAAAAAACAGATTTCACTGCATCAACCTTTAAGGACAGCAGTTATTACAATGCTTAACCAACTGGAAAAAATTAATTGCAATCTCATTTTCAAGACATCAGAGCATTTGCGAAGGAACAAGAAATAGATGAACTAAAACTCTAGAAAGAAAAGAGCCCTTTCTAGGTAAATTGATAATCACTTGTCATTTTCTTTCCTGCTAGCATTTAAAGATTCTGGGCATAGCCTGGGAATTGAGAATGGCCCAGGCAGAAGGACTCTACTGGTGAAAATAGAAAGCAGTAGAGCTTTTTAGTATATTAGTCTGAAAACTAGGAAGCCCCTAATGCAAGGCTTAAAGGAACATTTACTGAATTCTAAGTGATGCAGGAAGCTGCAAGATAGCTAGAATGGCAGAGTGAAATCGCCCTCAGTCTCACAGTGCTTAGGAGAAAAAGTCTTGCTAAAGAAGGGGGACTATCCACACTAACACTACACCAACAATTGCAAAATAAATATTCTTTTCAAGTACACATGAAATGTATCAATCTAACACAGTCTTTCAGAGAATAAAAGAGAGAGAAGACTTCTCAATTCTTTTTACCAAGCCAACAAACCTTGATACCAAAAGTTGACAAAACATTACAAGAAAAGAAAACTACAGGCCAGTATCTCTCATAAATAGTTGTAGAAATCCTAAACATAATAGTAACAAATTGAATCCAATAATACACAAAAGAGATACCACATCATGAAAAACTAAGGTTTATCCTAGTTAAGGATAACTTAGGGTTGGTTTAACATTTGAAAATCAAGCATCGTAATTCACCATAGTACAGAATTAAGGATGCAAACCATATGATTTATCTCAATAAAAGCACAGAAAACATTCAATAAAGTTTAACATCCATTCATGATTTAGAAAACTAGGAATAGATAAGAACTTCATTAATCTGATATAGTGTGCCTACAAAAACCTACCACTAACATCATAAATAGTGGTGATACACTGAACATTTTTTCCCTAAGTTCAGGAATAAGAGTATCACTATTTCTATTAGACATTGTTCTGGACATCTTAGCCATTGCAGTAAGGTAAAACAAATAAACAATTATAAAGACTGGAAAGAAATAATTAAAATAGTCATTATTCTCAGATGATATGGTTATATACATAGGAAATACAAGAGAATCTAAAAACTACTAAATATGAAAAATAAACAAATTTAGCAAGATTGCTGCTTATAAGATCAAAATACAAAAATTAATATTATTTCTACATATTAGTAAGAAACAATTTGAAAATAAAATTTAAATAAGCAATACCATTTACAATAGCATTTTCAAAACACCAAATACCTAGCCATAACTCTCACAAAAGATGGGCAAGACTTCTATATTGTAAACCATAAACGCTGGTGAGAGAATTTAAAGATCGAAGCATGGATAGATCATTCATGTCCATGGACTGGAAGACTCTATATTGTTAAGATGCCAATTCTCTCCACACCTAACCACAGCTTCAATGCAATTCCAATCATAATACCACAGTTAATTTTTAAATTTAGAATATGATTGTAAGTATATATGGAAACACAAAAGATAGAGCATAGCCCCCCCCAAAAAAAATGTTGAAGAAAAAACTTGGAAGTTATATTACCAGATATCAAGATTTAGAATAAAGCTACAGTAATTAAGAGAGAACATAGTATTGGCGCAAACACAGGCAAATAGACCAATGGAAGAGAGTATACACTCCAGGAACAGACTCACCTGATTTATATCAAAGGTACTCTATAATTCAGTGGGGTAAGGGCAATTTTTAAAAGATATAGTGCTGGATCAACTGAATACCCACATGTTTAAAAAAAATTCTTGATCTCTACCTCACATCATTCACACAAATTAATTTGAAATGCACCATAGAGCTTCAATTTAAAAGGGAAAGCAATAAAATTTCTAGAAGAAAACTTTGGAGAATATTTGCATGATCTGCAGTAGGCAAAGACTTCTTAAGACATAAAAAAAATTCACAAACCATAAAAAGAAAACTTGATAAATCGAATTTCATTAAAATTAAGAACTTTTATTTATTATAAAATACTATTAGGACTGTTAAAGGACTAGCCACAGACTAAGACAGGGGTGGAAATCTTTTCATGTTGGAAGGCTGCATTAATTTAGCTGTAATCAAATAAGGCCACATTCAAGAAACTTCAATTAGATACACTTGAAAATGTACATTATTTTGTAAAAATCTGCTATGTACTTAATAATTTCAAAAAATGAAAACTACTTGCTAATTTTAAAGTTAACAAACCTTTTAATGATTTTGTTGTGTCTGCTTTTTGTTGGAAAGCATTTGAATATTTGGTTGCACCATGGAAGTCCACAGTTTCAATTGATCCTCTAAACAGGTATCAGTCATTTGTGACCTTAAGGGCCTCTTTATTTGGGTTAGGTAGGGAAATGTAGATCCACAACAATAAGTGGTTGAAAAGCAAGAAAGTGGTTTTCGGGTATGTTGTTGAAGGTTAGGTATTCTACTGCATTTTTCCATATTGCAATTGGATCTTTCTTAGCATCAAACAATGACTTTAAAATGTCATCTACTAGGCCGGGCGCGGTGGCTCACGCCTGTAATCCTAGCACTCTGGGAGGCCGAGGTGGGCGGATCGTTCTGAGCTCAGGAGTTCGAGACCAGCCTGAGCAAGAGCGAGACCCCGTCTCTACCAAAAATAGAAAGAAATTA